>APFE031284455.1:77003-88594 GCA_000404065.3 Pinus taeda
CCACTGCGCAATCCTGCATGAGAATAGATGAGAATGGCTGATCCAAACTCATATTTCCCTTGGTTGAACCACGCAATTCTCATTGGCAATACTAAATCCATTGATTGTGCAAATCTCATGCACAACTATAGTCACAACTGACAGCTGTCTTGCCCTTTCACTCACCTCTAACACTTGTCTCCACTGAACTGTCCATGCACTGAGTTAACTGATGTATTTTTTAGTTGATTTATGAGTTAATAATAAGTGAATTAATTAATAATTAATTCACACCACTCATCACTAGTGTATTTGTCAGTTAGACTAAATACAACTAGTTCAACTAAGTCAAACTGAACACAACTCCATCAAATCCTCAATCAACTCCACCAAACTCAATCACTTGAGTTCTAACTGAAGTCCATCATGCAATAGCTCAACTAAACCATAAGAAAAGCGTATTTCCTTCTGGCAGTTGCATGTGCCACATCTGTAGCTCGAACTGAAGTGCTCCAAGAGAATAAGATAATGTTTATAGTCCAAATATTATTAAGAGCTAATAATATTCCACTGTTCTATTTTTAGCCTGGCAGTCTAAAAATAGACTCCACCCATATGTCTAAAAAAAGAGGTCCATCTATTTTTACCAACATGACCAATCATCCACAAATATCATCCTGCAACTCATAGACCATGATCCATATGTCTAAAAATACACATAGTCTAAAAATAAACTTTGCGCCAAAAATAGCTTGCAGGTCCACTTAGTGAAGGCAACTTCTTTTCACTAAGATCCATCGTCTTGTTGCATTTTTAACAATCTTAGGTTGCTATGGAATTTCACTGAGAGAAAACCCATGAACCTACCTTACTTCTTTCTTAAAAGTCTAGAAGGAATGGCCACTAAGGTACAAATTCAAAAGGAAAATAATGTTTCAATTTTGTTTCATTTCTCTTTACTAAAAATCTTGGTTAAGTATGTTATTGAAAGAAAGAAAATACCTTGGCCTGAGTTTCTTGGTAGTATTGACCTCTTGCCACAAACTGGGTCACCTTCAATCAAGACAAATAAAGAAGAGCCCAAGCAGGAACATCCAATGAAGGGGAGCACTCATCTAGTTATGAAAATGAAACCTATAAAGAAGGAAAGTGACAAATCGAACAAGGAATTTGTAGGAATGTTTACCAAGAGAACTAAGTTGCAAGGCATAGAATATGACAGGGCAAAGAAAGGAGCAGAAAAACATGAAACATCAGCTAAGAAAGCCAGACTAAAGGTCAAAATTGAAAAAACAATGCAAGATGAATTTGTGGTCAGACCTAGAACAAGGTCTAGTGTTAAGAAAACCCAGGAAGAGGTGGCCCCTCAATAAATTGTAGAAATCTCTTAATATAAGCTGACAGATGCACACATAGATGACAAGGTGGATGAGGTCAAGATACTAGAAATTGTACAATCAGATTTTGAGGAAGAGACAACACTATTAGAAACAGATTCTATACAGTACAAGGAACAGGATCCTAAAATAATAAAGAAGAGTGAAACTCTATTTAAAAATCAGATGAGGATAACATTTCTAGAGAAGCATAATAGGGACATAAAATATGCCATTAAACATGTAGAAGACAAGATAGAGTTACCCTCAACAAGTGCCAAAGAAAAGAAGAAATTGTTACCTTTGTTGAACAGCTAGAAATGTGGTGGTGAGGTCTAATGAGCCAACAATGAAGGTGTTTAAATAAAAATTCAAGTATGTGGAACAAATGAAACAAATATCTAAAGCCCATGGTACATCCCCATTCAATCAATGGAAAGAATATCATAGGTTCCTAGAGGAGTTATAAGAGAGCAAAGACCAAAGCAATCAATTCAGGAAGAAAAAACAGGAGTAAAAGAATTCTATTCATAACATTTTAGAAACTTATGACCATGAGGTCGAAAAGGCATCCAATTCTCTTAACAGGAGTAATCATTTTTTCAAGTGGTCATAACCAATCAGTATACAGTGCAAAAATTTGCATGTAAGGAATTTGGTCCTGAATGCACAGTTGAGAACTATGAGATTGGGATTTAGAGGACGCACATAAACTGCTGAGGATATATGAAGGTGTTGTTGTCATACCTCCACTCATGAAAATGCCTAATTTTTATCCTAAATCTAAATCATCATCAGCTTTAGCATTACCTTTGAAGCAACAAGACCTCATCACTCTAGATCCTAAGTCCAAGGCTCCTAGCAGCAAGGTCTCTAACAAGTTTTGTTTAATATTCTGGTATATAAATATGTTAAGGATGATATGATCGACATAATAATTTCATGACATCTCTCAAAGGAAATGAGGAACATTCAAGAGAGTTGCAGAATTTTTCTACGCAGGTGTTGCGCGCTCGCTACGCAGCCTGTTATGACTCCAAAATTTCTCTAGAGCATCACACTTAACCATGAACTTATTTATAGCCAGTTGAATGGTTTGGCATTTTTCCTCAAGGTTCATCATTAAATTCCTCTTAGTGAGCAACTTTTTCACCTCTAGTATGGTTTTAGTCATGTTAGCTATGTCCAACTCCTACAATTCATATTTTTTCTTAAATTTAAGAAATTGGATTATTATGGTAGTTTCTTCTGGCATGTCTCCAAGTTCAACCTTAACTCTTTGAATTGCTTATGTAGCCTCTTTGACTAAGTCATTTTGTTCAAAGATGACTTGCATAGATGGCCAAATATCATTGACAGAGTCAATGATATTGGCCCATAGCCATTCTTTAGCTTGGTCGAGTGGCTCCTTCAATGTTAGCCCTTTATCCAAATTCTTCATTCTTTCAGTCAACGTAGTTGACTTCTAAACTTTGTTCTTGTGTATAATCTGTGCCAGTTTCTTCTCATCCTCTAAACTTGTTACTTGTTCTTTTATCTTGTTTATCTCAGTGGTTTTAAAGGACATGTCCTCCATTGCTTTGACGAGTTTGCTTGCCTAATCACTTGTCTGAGTTGTTATTGTTGAACCTATTACTGATGTAGATGTTGTTGCAACTGGAAGTGTTGTATCCAGTGGTGCTATGGCGGCCAATGAAGTTTCCAAGGTTAATGGTATTTTTGTAGTAATTGTTGGAATGGCAGTAGGTGGTTTTATCAAGGCTGGCTTGCTTAATCTATATTAAGTTGTCCAACTCCTCCATTTCTTTCAATTGATCATTTAATTGGAGAATGAGATCCATCATCTCCTCTTGTTGAGTTTGGCTTTCAAGGACCTCCTTGGTCTGTGGATGTTCTAAATGAGGAAGCTTTAGTTTCTTCTTCAAAGTAGCAATATCCTCATTCTTCTTCTTCACCAATTTCTTTGTAGCTTTGACATCATTGGGATTATACCCAAGCTCAATCACCAAGTCTTCTAGTGACTTGATTCTATTGTCCTTGGCCTATGAGGATGCCTTTTTCAACTTATACTGGGTTGTGATATTATCCAGTGAGCTTTGGAGTTTGTGCACAGTGATAGTTTATTTGTCATGGTGGAATCAATCATCTCACATGCTTATTTATGGAACTCGATTTGGTCAATAGGGTCAACATCCCTGGCCAAAACTTCAAATTCAATTTTCCTGTAGTTTGATGATGATCTTGGCTACTGGACTGTAGGCTGCATGAATTTCATTTTCATTTTACTTGTCTTAATGTCAAAGGTTGACATTAATCTATTCTGATTTGCAGGTGTTTGCTTAAAGTACTGGGCATAAGTCTCGGCCTTTAATGCCTCAATTCTTAACTTAATTTATTTTAACTTCTCCTTAATATATTTCTCTTTATCCACTGGCTTTCTGGATGAAGAGACTTCAATGCTAAGTTGTTTCTCAATAAGTTGAGTGTTTGAAGTGGAGGGTTGATGTGTTTCTTCTGAAGCTACTAGGTCTTTATTCCTTCCAACTATTGTTTCAGTTTCAGTGATTTCCACTGTGTCAATGGTGTCTTCTTGTTTAGTTACAAGATTAAGCTTAGGCCTCTTCCTTTAACTGATATCAAATTGGTCATCTATAGTGTCCATTTCAGAGCTAGAACCTTCTTCCTTGGTTCTTTTTGCATTTCTGTCTTCATTAGCTAGAGTCTGCAAAATAGGAGGAATATTCACATGTCCTTCTAGGGCTGGAACCTGCAAAAAGGAACTAGTATCAATATTCTTTTCCACATCTATCAAAGTATTCTCCACATCTACTATAATATTCTCCACATATATCAAAGTGTTTTCCAACAATTCTGACTAGTTGGCAAATATCTCAATGTCTGGCCTAGGATCATGTATGAAAGGACCCAATTTGACTTAGAGCTTTAGTTTATTTATGACTCCATGAGGGTCATACTGCCACATCAAACTGTTCTTCAAATTCATCTACTACAAAATTTTATCTGCCACCTTGTCCAACTTCCCTATTATTACAAATAAATGGGCCCAATTGGATTTTCATTTTAAATTGGGTCTTCTTCCTAGCTAATAGGAAATTAACTTCATCAGAGTTTTTAATTTGCCTAAATTACTCTAATGCAAATATCCTCATGGGGAGGTATTTGGGCAGTTTGTAGGGAGTAAGTTGGCATCCATATATCCTTATTTCTGTGCGGTCTTGGTATAGATACCAGTCTCCCACTCTATTTTTCTTAGCCAATTGTAAAACCCTTTTAATCTCCTGACTAATCCTGGGCTGATAGCTACTGGTTAGCATGTTTATAACTAGATGAAAAAATGAGTCAATGAACTCTTTATAGGAAAAAACAGTGGAGTATATGTGGATCAATGGTGTCCAATAGACGACAGATATTGGATTGCCTTTAGTGTCTAACTTCTAGATGCTGACTAGAAATTTGTCTGACTAATAATATAGGAACATGTGAAACAAAACTGAAGATTATTTGAAGACTCTCTCATTTGGTAGTTTGATGAACTGTTCATGGATTCTGTCTGCTACGAACTGAGCATAGTTGTAAATTGTAGCAGGAGGCTTGCCTGGGAAAATATAGAAAGAAAGCAAGAACAACCTCATCCACATGTTCATCAGAGGTGTACCTTAGAATGCAAGAGAGCATGGTAATAATTTGTCTACTCCTCTCAGAAAATTATGTGGCAGCATATGGAGGACTATTTGTTGGATTATGAGACTCCTCTATGATGAAATTTTGAAAAATTTGAGCCTTCTTGGGAAGGTCTAGCTTCGTGTAGAGGTCAAGTAAGCCTTCAATTGGAATTGGGGTCTCATTTTGGCCTGACTGAATCTACAACATTTGATTAATGGATTCTGGAGTAATGGTGAATAAAACTTGTTGATCAGTGGTGACCATGTATATTTGATTGGGAATATAGCAAGCTTGGTAGAAGTGGATGATTTTTGGGAATTATTGTACCTATGGGAACAAGTACTTGGGAAAATTTGACTCCCAAAGGTGAATGTCATCATTCTGGTTTAAAAACTTGTCTTCACTCCAACAGTGAATTTTCAGTAGTTAGGCAGGGGAAGCAGTGTCCTTGATTTGAAATTCCTTGTCGGCTAATGGAAGGTGGTCAATAACCAGGTGAGGGTTTTGTAGAGCTCTTACATCCAGAGAGGTTTGGGAATCCATGATTTGGTATATTGAACTGAATTACTCTTTCTGTGGCTTTAAGAGTGATGTTAGAAGTTCTAGAACAGTGGGGAGGGTAATAATAGTCTGTTAAACTTAGGTTTGGGTGCAAAGTAGGTTTCTCTTTAGTTTAGAATTTTTTTTAATTAATTTAATCAATTAACCTTTGAGAATTACTATTTATGATTCAAATTTGCAGGGCCGTTCTCGTTCTTTCAAGAGTACTTAGAATTTGACGGTTTTTGGTGTGCAGTCAGGGTTCTATGGTAGCAACAGAGGTCACTAAGGCTTCAGTTGTCAATTGGCTACTTCAATTTGGTGTTTGCAACGTCTTCGGGTGGAAAAAGTTGGTTAAATTGGTTGCACAGAGGTTCAGGGTTTCAGAATCGGTTTAGCAGAGGTTTACAGTGAAAACGAGCGAAAAAAGAAAATTGGAGCTTTTTCAGCCTTTTAACCAATAACGGCTACATTTTGGCATGAGATTTATTGAATGAATAGTGGGTAGTTTTGGTTTAAGTGGGGAAGTGGTTTTCAGTGATATCGCATCACTTTTGGGAGGAGGGTAGTATTTTTCGCAAGCACACGATATAACCTTGTGCTGCCATGTAGCCAAACAACGCTCAACCAAAACCACGAATCTTGCGTCTTCTGGGTCGTTAACTGTCGGAAAATGAATCTGCGTGATATGGTTGTGCACTGTTGGATCTGGGGGTGGGAGATAGGAGGGATATCGCACAGTGAAGTTGCATGAACAGAGTTGAGGAAGTGGTTTGCGGGGCCCAGGGTTTACTTACAAAGAATTGTAATTAATTACTAGATAATGGTGGGCTTTTAATATAAACAATAGGTTAATAAAGGTGGAGACCATAGGTTATATTGCAGAGTTTTTAATTGAATGAAGGGTTGGTGGGTTAAAGAGGTTGTCAAGAAATTATAACGTGTGGGATTTATAAAGCGGGTTTAATAGGAAATAACTTAGGATAAAAGGGGTTTTGTGGGGTTTTAAAGGGAGAAGGGGAAATTAATGGGGGGGAGGGGGGTGTAGTATTTGTAATGGGAATGGGTTTCACACTAGTAAAAGGGGGGGTTATTTTTGAAGGGTAATGCTTAGGAAAATGTGTGAAACCAAGGGAATAAAAGGTCAAAATGAGGCGAAAGGGTGTTTACAGGTAATGAAGGGATAATGAGGGGAAATTAATCAAGTAAGTATGTGGGGGTCTAGTGAAATGGGGGGAAATTAGTAAATAAACTTTAGTGAATGTCCTTTATCTTTCATAATTCCTCCTGCACATGAAACATAGGATTAAGCATGATGAATGTGCTTTTGACCTAGCGACCTTTTGCATTTGCAAAACATCTTCTACCTACCCTTTATTTATCCTAGATTTTTTTCTTCATTCATTGGGTGCATTTGAGCTTGCTAACCCTTTATTCCTTTTCTTTTGATAAGCAAACTATCTAATTCTAACCTTATAACTTCCAATGGATCAGATTAAACTCGTGAGCTCATTATTATTCTCTACCTAACTATTAATCAACCAAGATTAAATAGTTTGGCTAGATATTTATTCTCTATCTATCAGCATGAATGAGTCAAGATTAAACTATTTGACCATCATGGATTGTGGCATTTTTGACAAGCTCCACACAATATTATTTTTCAAAGTAATGTAAAAAGTAGTGGCATTTGAATTTGCACACTTTCATGATCTATTTTCATCTCTTTTTGGGGTTCATATTTTTCACTTTTTTCTTTCTTTTTGTCCTTTGATTATTCTTTTAAGACATACCCTCTTTACATTTTTTAATTTTTAATATGGAAAACATTTTGAAAAAAGAAAAAATATGTACAATATTACAAGACTAACCATAGCCAATTCAAAATTATGAATCATGTTATTATAGGACCCTAACATAGCCCATGGTTAGACCATTTATCGTACACATTATGAGGGACAACTATCCGGTTTTGAAGGTGTTGGCGTGGAGTCAATATGGTGTTCATCTCACCCCTCCAACTACTTTCCACATGTGAGTTCCAGATGCAAGAAGCTTTGGGCATTGGACATTTGTTGCACAAGCTTTTTAGCAAACACAAAAGCAATTTTTTGACTTTTGTTATTTTAGTTATTTTTTCTAGTCCAAAGACTTTTTAAAGATGATTTGTATTTACTTAAGTTTTTTTGCTTTCAAGAAGACAAAAGTAGGCTTTATACTTTTTTTGGATAAAAATCATGGAAAAAACAATAATTTTCTATTTTTCCTAGTTTTTAATCGATCCTTTGGATCATCGAAAGTACAGTGAACCTGGACATGTTTTAATCATATGTATCTATTATATATTCTGATGAATGAATACATAAATGTTTCTTGTTGGTTGAGTGATGTGTTAGTACTAATTTGCAAAGATTTCATTCTTATGTGATCAATAAATGAATGTTACTTATGTATTGAGGGTCATTGGTCTTACTATCCAAGAATTCTTATGGTATGGTGCATGGGATTTGTTTAGTTTATTGTCAGTTGTTTAATTTCTTCTCTTTGTTATGAGTATTTGATCCCAGCTGATTTAGAATTCAGTATATATTCTCTTTTCAATTTTTTTTCGCATTTCAAACTCAAATGAAATGTTATATGCTAGTACATTTTATCTTCCATGTTTAGTTTTTCGTTTTTATAAGGAAGAATTTGTTTGTTTCAGTTTTCCTTATTTATACTACAACCAACCTTTGTATCCTAGAGTCATGCTTACAAGCCCTTGAAATAGTTATCGATTTATTTGCATAAGTAAAAATAAATTAAAGGATAAATTGATTATGAATCACCACCTATCAGGTCATTCAGACTTCGACCAATGACTTTCAAAACTCCTTAGCCAGAACTGGTCTCTGTTTTAAATTTGTGTTTCAAGTCTTTACATTTAAGAGTGAGGGAGCCCCCTCCAGCTAGAAAGGCCAATTTTATAGCCCGGAGCAATTTGTGGTTACCTTTGTGGCCCTTTCCTTGGCTTGAAGGGAATTACGAAGTGATAACATAGTGGTGTCATTGTCGAGGATTCAAAGTTTAAAATTATCCCAGGACATTTCATGTTTAAATGTACATCATAAGCTAAATTGTAATATTCTTTTGATTGTTAGAAAAAAATTGTTGCATGCATCCTTGTCCGATAAGATCTGTCTTCCAGGAGGTTCACTAGGCAAAACCCTGACCCAAACTCTCTTATATCTATTTATGATCTTGAAAAACTTCTCAAGAGGGAGAGGGTAGTGCTGGAAAGTTAAGGTCAGTGATGTCAAGAAATGATTTGGGACTTCTTGCCCAGGAGCCTTTGAAAATTATCAAGAGTTAGAATATGCTTTCCTTGCAAGGTGGGGTGAAAATAAGAACCCTTTGTAGATCTTGGTTGAATATAATAATTTGAAAGAAAACTCGAAGGATCTGTTCAAGACTTTTCTACAAGGTTCAACAAGTTGTACAATTCAATTCATGCAGAGATTAAGCCTGCTCATGGGGCTCGCAGAACTTCATTATCCAGATGCTTTTGACCCTAAAATGGCTCATCATCTTAGAGAAAGAAATGTAGCAACAATGGAGGACATGAAAAATAATTCAATCAGTGTGGAGCAAATCTATTAACAAAAAATTCTATGTTGAAGTCCGAGAAAAGAGTCACCATCAAGGAGGATCCTGCCACATCCTCAGATGCTAAATTCAAAACATTGGTTAAGACAATGTAGAAGATGATGGAGAGGATCTCCCTGGCTAACCAGACAGCAATCCGAGAGGCCCAAATTGGTCCAAAAATCAGAACTCCTAGTTTCCAAAGGCAGCCACAATTGCCTAATAAACCACAGGAGGAGAAAGGCCCAAAACAATCACAGTAGCAAAGAAGATCACCATTCCAACAAAATTTTTCTCAAGATCAAGATGACGAAGATGAGTAAACTCCCATATGTCAGATTTTCTTTTTTGGTGATGGGTAGTAGGAGGTGTATTTGACCAAAGAGGATCAAGAATATGAGTAGCTTGAAAAGATTGAAGTGGAAGAGGAAGAACTATTGTTGTCCCAATCCCAAAATAATGCATTGATTATTGAATTGGAGGAGTATAGAAAATGTTTTTAGAATGATATAATGCAAGTGCAATGACAGTATAATTTGAGGAATAGGACTGTGGGAGGTAGTGCAACAAGAAACGAAGTTCCTTCCAGTGGTGTTAAAAATATCTTCCCCAGTACAAGTGCTTAGAAGAAAGATATTCCCAACACAAGTGCTCAAATGAAGGAACCTCATGTTACTATTTTGCAGTGGAAAAAGAGAATTACCAAAGACAAAAAAGTTGAAGAAAAGAAAGATGTTGCTCACAAGGAGACATAAAAGGTAACAAATCTATTCAATCTTGAAGTTGAAGTTGCTAAGTTGAAGATTTATATCCCTCTTGGTGAATTAGTGGGAAATGATCAATATAGATTTCATATTTTAGAGGCACTTAAAGTAGATAAAACATCTGATAAAATAAAAATATTAGATGTGTTGGAAATAATACTAAGAGGGGGGGGTGAATCAGTATTATCAGATCAACATAAATTTTTCATTTCCATATTAAGATTTATATACGCAAATGTGTGTAATGCAATAAGCATATATCCAGTATACTTATGATTTAGTTAGTTGATCCTTAATGAGTGCATTAGAACATTACTAACCATATGAACAGTAAACAGGAGCAATAAAATAGAACAAGAAGCACACATGAACACCATGATGTAAGGTGGAAACCCAATGTGGGTGAAAACCACCTGTTGCAAGTCGTCTCAATCTTCCTTTTAATAAGAAACCTCTTTTACAATAATTCTGTACTGGTGCAGTCTTATACCAGTACACAGGCTTCTACCTGCAAAAGGCTACAATGTTCTCTCATTCTCCAGACTCTCCTGGAAGGGAGCTACAACCCCCTTATCTCTTGTACTAGCCGATCCATTTACTAGTATGTAGGTGCAAGCCTACTGAAATGCTCTAACCTTTACTCATTTTCCAGCTGCTACTGGAAGGGAGCTACCACCCCCGTAGCTTTTGTACTAGCTGATGTACTAGTACGTAGGTGTCGACCTATAGAAAATAACAACCTTCTCTTTCTTCCTCTAGGTACCACGTTTCATAAATTTTCAAACTGGATACTCATGGAACACAACATCATAATCTGAAGGCCACGTTTCATCCCATTTTCATACTGGACCCATCAATATCATTGAAGCACACAATCAACCAACATCAACATTTACATCACTCAAAATTGAATCATTGAAACCCCAATATATAGAATCAGTGAAACACTTCTCAGAATGTTGTAACCAGAAAACAATAACAGTAACCAAACACCAATTCTGAACCCAGAACACTGCAGAATAGACAAAAGTAGCTAAAACAAATTTCAAGAAAGATCTGCAACTTCACCAATAGTAACCTGCGAACATCCATACCTTCTCTGTGTCAAACCTGCGGGGATCCACACCTCCACTGTGTCGGTCCTACGGACTTCACGCCTGCACTGTTTAAAACATGTGGACCTCCACACCTGCGTTATGTCACGCCTGTGCACCTCCGCACTTGCGCTGTGTCTAGCCTGCAGACCGCTGGGTATAGACAATTTATCAGTCTTCAATTATACCCCAAACTATCAGATTTACAGATCTGATCATGTGCCAAAGAGATCTCGAACCATCAATAGATCTGTCTTGTAATGCTCAGGTTTCTCCTTGATCCAACTATATGTAACATCCCTCCCTTAATAATAAATAATAAATAATAAGAATTAATAAAAATAATACAAAAATAATAATTAATAAAAAAAAATAATAATGAATAAAATAAATAAACCACTTAATAAATAATAATAACTAAGAAAAATAATACAAAAATAATAAGTAATAATAAAAATAATGAATAATAATAAATAAATCATAATAAATAAATAAATAAATAAAAATGATATTAAAAGAAATAAGTAATA
>APFE031284468.1:0-31112 GCA_000404065.3 Pinus taeda
CACTGAATTTGCGTCAAAAAACCGCTAGATATGGACAAAACCTCTTCAATTGTATTGCTTCAAACTACAACCATGTAAGTCTAGATTTTACTATTACTTTCAATGCTTTACAATTAAACCAGTGTAAATGCAAGTTGTATGTGGATAAAATATAAACCACTGTAAACGTAGGTTGTCTTGTTTGTGTATGCCGGGCCATACATTATAAAGTATTTGAGAGTGAATGGGATATTGTTTCAAGATATTTCATGCTCTATCTTGAGACTCAATATGCAATGTGGAAGTAATTTGACCGTATTAGAAATGGACTGATATCCCGATAATGCATACAATTTCTTTGTGGACATATTGACTGAGATGATGGGGAGCTTTAAATCATTAAAGGAGCTAGTCATATGTGTTGTGCCTTTGCTTAAAGAAATACGTGTCTTCTCAATTTTTTTTCGAGAGGCTTCCTAATCTCCAATGTTTGTTAATGGGTGACAACTTTATCTTGGTAAAAACAGAATTTATGCTTTTCTTTTACATGTGCAACGAACAACATGTTTCAATGTTTAAGAATGTTTGCATTTTCTACTTAGTTGTCAGGTATAGCATAATTTTTTTTATACAAAGCATATATTGAGGTAGCTTAGATTGACTATTATGTTTTGGTTCATTAGTATGTCATGTTTTCAGATTCAATATATCTAATAGATATGAAACAAAACTAAGTAACGACTTTATTTCATATCTATTCCTTAATGAAAATCTACACTACCTAAACTAAAAAAGTTAACCTGCTATAAGATGTGAAAAGACCATAAAATTCTTCCATGGTTTTTTTCCATGATGCTCATAATAAATATTTATGTCTTTTACCTCGTAAATGAGTGCAGATTTCGCTTATTCTGGCTTTGAAATGCAATGCAAGAAATTTCAAAATATCCATACCTCGACGTCTCAGATCCTCACTCTCTCATCTCTCTATATACAGGTTTTTGTAGACATAACTGAATTTCATGATAGGGAAATCAGTGTATTAGGTTGCTTTCTTCAGAGCACCCCTGCTCTAGAGATGATAGAACTTCATTTAATTGATGACTTGAATTATGATGATCCATGATATATAAAGTTTTTGGAGGAAGTGATGTATTTGAATAGAGTTTCAAAGAAAGCAAGGATATTGGTATGAGAATCTTCTTTTTAAATACACGCTTCAAAATCTTTAAACCATTGACCAGTAAAAAGGCTTTTGAGCTTCATTTTATTTTATTTTTTTCTTTACGGAAGGGTATGACCAATGCAGGTTGTATGTGGATACAAGAATGAATTCTACGATGGATATGAGGATGTGGACACCATTGGAATGACCTGCTTAGTCTTGTGCAACAACGAGTATGGAAGCGGATGGCAGTCTCATGGAGTGGATATGTGACATTTTTCCCCATTTTCATTTTGTTTATCATTCGTTGTTTGCATTGGCTCTAATAATCAATTTTAATTATTTATCTTTTTGTCATTTATATCATTAACATTCCATGTTTCCCAAGCAAGGTAACATCTCCAGTTGCTTTAGATGAGCAACCTGTAGGATTAGGATGTTCCCAATGAGTTTTGAACATTTGTCCAATATGTCTTGTCGATTTTGGATTGTCATTCTGGGTTATCACTTTAATTGTTATCCGGTTTGACATTTGGTTAACAACGAAATTCCATGGTTTTATAAATTATTTGTATGTTAATTTTTAAAAGTATTTAAGAAATTTGTCTTCAGTAGCCACACTTCAAATAATGGATTCCACACTACTTGGTTTAAGGTTTGGGTTACATATTTGTTTAAAATTTCCCAATATTTATATCATATCTCAAGTGTCAGGTTTGGGTTATTTATTTGGTCAAAATTCCCAAACATTTATACCATATCTCAGCCTTTTGGAATTCATGCATTCATGTCATTCGAATGTAACACATCACAAAAAGGATGATCCCTATTAATCTCACCAACTTTGTTACTATGCTTCATGAATGATAATTCAAATGGACTCTAAATTTGGTTCTTTTCCTTGACTAAACAGTATTAAGCAAAATCCTCTCATTCAAAGTCAACCCTAATTCATGCTCAAAATATTGACAAGTGAATAACATTGGCTCAGCAGCAAGTTTGACACCCAAGTCCTTGAAAGTCAAACAAGAGTGTCCATTTTTTTAAAAAAATGATCATATCCTTAAATTATTAGCCCTTGGACTCCATAATTAAAGAAAAGATCATTCCATGATCTTGATAATTGGTCTATCAAAACATGAATGGGGTTAAATATGAGTTAAGGAGTAGAGATAGAGATTTTCCTTGACATTTCCTAGAATATTTTCAACTTATGGGGGCACGTCATGTGACACTACCATCATGACACCAACATTTTTTGGTAAAGTTCAACTGCAAGAGGCATCCACTGATTCATGTTCCACAACCCATGACCGTAAAGATGATTCTTCCTTAACATTTTTCCTGGATTATGATAATGATATATAGTCCTTATCATCATAAAGTATGGATTTTCTTTCTTCACCCGTGCTCCACCTTCCCCCTCCCAATTGTATATAAGAATTAGTTTCTCTTGCATGCTTCCCTTCGATTGCAAAGTGATACCCATACCTGAAATCATCATCTTGATCTTCGTTCTTATGCTTCTCTTCTTCTTCTAAGCTAAGAAATCGGAAAAACATTACCTCCCTACCACCACAAATAGATAAACCATTTTTCCTACACTATCTTTCAAGCTCCACAAGGGGAATACTAAACAATTCTCGAGTTGTTGCTCCCTCTCCAATCACCATAGAAACATCTTGATTTGGACCAGATCCATCTTTTATGTCTATAAGATTTGATTTAAAACTATCAAGTTCCTTTAATGGTGGGGAATCTCCACATATTGAATGAAAGGGAGAGACACCTGAATATCCAAACCGAAGAAAGGTAGCTCTCCGTCCATTCACATAAGCATATGAAAGGAGAAACCAGTCTGACCAAACCTGGAGAACTTTCATCACTCTCTCCTACAAGGACACCATAATATAAATGTAAAAAGAATTCACAAAAATATCAACACATTCATTACACTAATTATGATATTTTTTATGAGTAAAAATTACCAGTTTCCTTGTTAATTCATGACCTATAAGGGGCTTGACCTTAATACATGATCTATTTTCATCATTACTATCCTCAACATGTTCTATTATTTAGAGTGAGATTTCACGAATTGGCAGGCGTGTTTTTCCACATTTCTGTTTTTATATCCCACACAATTGGAATCCTGCTACATTTGGCCTCCTCTACTTCCCCAGGCTACATGTGTTAAAGAAAACACTAATGATATGTTCTTTTGCCATAAGTTCTTCTCATTTTTTGGATGAATTCTATGGAATTTTATTCATACCAATTATGAGGTAGGAAATAATGTTCCATTTTTCTTTTTTATCATCTCTTGTTTAACAGTTAGCATCTTTCTATTGTACTAGTTCATTACGACTATGTCATGTAAAGATCAAGTTGAGTGGGTTTTACATTTGATTTCCACTGTATTCAACAACTGAATATATAAGTTTTCTTTTAGGTTGAATGATGGGACAACACACTTTGATTTCCACTAGTGCTCTCTTTTTCATATACTATCACAAGTGAACAAATACAAACTCACTTTTCTTTTTAGAAAATGACTACAACTTTGTATTTTGTAGTGACAAGGATAACTATGTATTGCAGCTAGATCTTGAGCCCTTCAATTCATCCTTTCCTTACCCAACATGGCCATCTCCTATTGGTAACGGAGTTCAATTTCTGAACCAACATTTGTCTTCAATACTATTTCATGATAAAGAAAGAACACAACCATTGTTGGATTTCCTTCGAGCACACAAATACCAAAGCCATGTCATTTTTCTTTCCTTGGTTAATATATTGCATCATTGTGTTTGATAGTTAATTCATTATTATTCTATGCCAATAAATCTCTATCAAATAGCAGAGAAGGATGAACTGTATGTTTTAGAGATATATGATATGAATTAATTAAAAATTCATAGGGTTATTTCGATTCTCATCTTTCTATTTCAATTCTTTATAGAAAAGTATATATTCAAATACCAACTCAACTCAAACCAAACTAAAATAGATAATCCTAGTTACGAAGATGTTTCTCTCTCCATACCTTATAATGACATTATTTTTTTGAATTATACTTGAAGTTCACTGATAATAACCTGGATTTATATATTTCTTTTAGCACCAAATTTAAATCAGGGTAAAAATACTAATATCCAATTAAATATGACGTAAAGATGATTCAAAGAATATCACCTTTAGTCTAAGCACGTGGTAGAGTAATTTCTGAGGTGTGAAGTTTTATTAGAGGCAATTTTTGTTTATCTGTTTTAGTTAGAAAATGGTTTTCTCTTGCTTTTATGTGATTTCAATTTATCATATCTATCATTTTGCGAAATGTGAAAGAATAATGTGTGACATTTATCTTGCAGAAATTGATGTTGAATGAAAGGATATAGAGTTTAACCAAGCTACAATCCGCTTTGGTAAAAGTAGAGGGACATCTTAAAAAGTTACCTAAGAATACACCATATACATAGTTTGAACATAGGTAATATCTGGCTTTTTTGTTTGCAGATACGTTCTTTTTTCTATCCAAGATATCATAGCAAGACAAATATTGATATTGTAGAAATTATTAGAGGACCTCATTGAGTTCAATTTTTCTGATGTTCTACTTGGTTGATACATTCTCATGACAGGAAGGCTTTAAATACGAATTAATACGTTACCAAAACAAATTATATTCAAAGTTTATACATATAAAAGATAAAAACAAATGTCAATTCCTTCATTTAATTGTTACCTGACTCTCGTGTGGGCAGGTTACATGAAATGTGATTGGAAAAAGGATGGGGAGACAATATAGAGATCATGTCTTGGATATGATTCATTTGTTGTTGGAGATCCTTAAGGCACTTCAGCCATCGACTTTGGAAATGCTTATAGTAAGTATTCATATGGTTTTTAATGTTGTGATTCTTTCACCTCATGGTTATTTTGGGCAAGCAAATGTTTTAGGAATGCATGATAAAATATCGATGGACAGGTAAAAAAAAAAATTATAATTGCAATGCCCATTCCATGATATCCTCTCTTTATTGTTTGATTATATTTTGAACGTTTATTTCGATTTTTCTTTGTATTTTAACTATGAAATTGAAAGTACTTGGTATTATGTATGTTTAAATAACAACCAAAGCTTGAAGATGAAATTAATATTACACTATATTGATTGAAATCCTTTTAACTGTTTTGCATTGAAATATTTTCATGATTATTAGAAAAGTTTAATTTCATGTTGTTATTTGAGAACATGATGTTTATATACTTGACCAAGTTCATGAATTAGACAACAAATTGTTGTTGCGAATAAAATGACAAGGATTAGACATCACACCTCAGATTATTTGTTTTCACAAGTTATTTACAGCTTGAGCTTTTTAGCATGTATCTTAGTTGGCATGATTGCACCTAAGCTTTCCCTGAAGGTTGAATACTAAGTTACTAAGGTGTTCTTTTCTATTGTGACTTTAAAGTATTTATATAGGTCATCTGACCACATAGTGGACACTATCACTCAATTGAAGAAAACTTGTTCAAGTTTCTTTCTTTTATGGGGAAGAATGGCTTTAACATTGTTGATGTTGAGGTATATGTAATATAAATCCTTTATAGTCTACTTTCATTTATATTCTAGTGTTCATTGCCTTTCATGTCTTACACTCTACATTCTAGGTTCTTTTGTTTTTAGAAAAGGAACTTAGTATTGATGGTAAGCAGTAGGATTTGAAGAAAGAGGAGAACACTAACACTGGAGCGACAAATGCAAAAAGAGAGAGAAGAGAACTGGTCTAGTGGTACCCTTAAAGCCGATATCCTGCATAAGACATACACATAGAGACTGATGTTCAAGTCTTCATAGTTGGTGAATTCACCTGCAATGAATTGAAAGTATAGTGATAATGTTTTATAGTGATGAAACAACATTTCATGTGTAAATTGTAGTCCAACCAATGTTAAGTTGGAAACTCATATTGTAATACTCGACATTTCATATAATATAATTTCTGTGGTTGAAATTATTTATAGTTGCACTTGATATTGTTTAGTATTTCAACTAACATATGTAATTTTGAATTTTCATATTAGATGAACCAATTCACATTGTATGATGTTTTTTTAATTTAGTCGCAAAATCATACTAATTAATCTATGCTGATTAATAATGAACACATCAAATCAATCTAAAACTACTAAATTAGTAGTTTATATTGATTAATGATGAACACATCAAATCAATCTAAAACTACTAAATTAGTAGTTTATATTGATTAATGATGAACACAAATAAAATGAATATATGACTAAATTAGTCGTTTATAATGATTATTAGTGAAAATAAATGAAATGAATATAAACTACTAAATTAGTCATCTATATAATGAAATGAAACTACCAAAAAAATATAAATGACTATTGCAAATGATTAATTTTTCATTACAAATGACAACTAAAATTTTCATATATACAACTATTAGTAGTTAATCTACAATATCTTATAACATGACAAAAATTTAGTCATATTTCTTTGGTCATTAATTGGTTTCAAACGACGACTAAAATTTGCATATATATGACTAGTAGTAGCTGATTTACAGTATCATATAACACGATCAACATTTTGGTCATATTTATTTGGTCATTAATTGGTTTTCTCAGATGATCATATAGTAATATATTTTGTTGTATATTTGGTCATTAATTGTGGCAATTAATGACTAAATCAATAACTAATGACCAAATTTATTGTTAGATGATAAAATTGAGACAATCAATTAATGACTAAGCTAAAAATTATTAAAAGTTGGCCGCGTGATAAGATACTGCAAATTAGCTACTACTGGTCATTGACTGAAAAATAGTCATTTATATGCAAATTTTAGTCGTTGTTTTAGTAACTAATTAGCCATTTTGTAATATTAATAATTGACACCAATGAAAATGCTATTCATACAAAACTTGAACAAGAACTTGACCTAACCAGGCATAACCATAACAATCATTTCATAAAATATATGGTAAACATGTGAGATACAGGTCATGAACACATATCTTATCTTAAGAGTTTGTGATCCATATGATAGTCATAAAGAAGTTCTAATTCCCTCTCATACTAGCTACAATAAAACTTGTTATTCCATGCATTCAACAACCATTCATATACTTATTAAATCTTGAACAAGTCATAGCTAGAGCACATTACAAATCCATGCTTATAACCAAAATATAACCAGATTATTAACCTTTACAGAACAACCATCAAATCATCATAATAACGAGTACAAGTGATGATAGATTAAAATAGGGAAATAGATCTTATTAACCGATGCAAAATCCAACCTTTTCAGGGATTTCCATGTCCCACCCGACCATAGATTGGGCTGAACCAAATCTTTCTTTCAGCCAATCACCCCATGCCATATTCCAAGCATGAATGTGGGATCTCAAACCATAAAAATCCAAGGATTCTTAGAGATTAAATCACCTACACTGTCAAGTTACCAGGATCTCACCAAAATCGGTGAAGAGAACATGAAGCCTATACAAGCTTGGATGCCTCAAAATTTCTTCACCGTTACCTTGAGAAATTTTCCTATCTCCACCCACTTTTCAAGGGATTCCCAAAGATTAAACCACCTCCACCCCCAACCCTTGGTAATTTTTCTAAGACCACCTCACCTGGTTCCAAAACCTTCGAACAATCTAAATCTCAACTAGAAAAGAATCCCATCACACCATGGCTACCTAGGAAATTGAAAGGCAAGGCTAAAACCACTGTCAAACAAGCCAAAACCTATGCCAATGAAATAAAATTAACCAAATAAAAAAATGCATGTACCATGTACTCACACCTTAGCTAGGAAATCACACATGCACCCCGTTACCTGCAAAATCCTCCTGCTGAAGTTACTTGATCCAACTTTTCTTGCTTATCCTTTGCTTTCCTTTCCCTTCATTTACTTTCCTTGTCCTTCCTTTTCCTTCCTATATCCAATGCTAAAGTTCTCCAATAATGCTCTATGTGTGCAAGATTATGACAGAATAGAAGAGAGCTCTGAAACTAAATTGACAAAATCTCAATTGATAAAAGCTATGAACTGGTCCTTAGAAGCATTTTTATCATCGAGGCCTCTATTCTATTCATTTTCCTCTATTCTCTCTTCAATATTCCTTCTCATTCAAATATGTGACCCTTAATCTCCCTTTTCTCCTATTTTCCTTTATTTTCATAAATAAAATTCCAATTAATGCCTCTTACCTTTTCCAATGCCTTTGCCAATTTCCTTAGCCATAATAAACAACAAGCGATGCCCACTATAAAGTTTTTCCCAATATTCAACTTGGAGTATGTGTCCCACGACCTTTGTCTTATTTTGCTTTTATTATCCTTTATTACATGAAATTTTAACTTGGGGCTATTACAAACCTATCCCCCTTTCGGGGAACACTGTCCTTGGTGTTCTATGACACCTATGACCTACACAAACCCTAAAAACTAAAACATACTACCTATGGATCTTTATAACTTAACTCGATGCAATATTTACAATAACAACCTGCTGAAAAGAAAATCCAATATAACAAACATGACAACATGGCAATCATACCACTTATTGGAGCTTTATAACACATCTCATTATAGTATTTACAATAAAAACCATACATAGATATGTACATATACCAAAACTCCTTTACCTCAACTGGAAAATAATGAAGTATATAAAAATTTCATATGATCATTCATCCCCCATGTAGCTTCATCGGGCCCAAAGTGCTTCAACTACACTTTAACTTTCTTGATTGCTCTATTATAGAGCATGAGTTATTTCTGTTGCAATATGCATTGAGGTTCCTACTGGAAGTGTCCTTGTAGTTCCACCTGCAATACAAACCAGTGAATCACATGATCAACATCCTTCACATATCTTTTAAGAAATGAAACATGGAAAACATCATGGACTTTCACTACTGGCAACAATTCAAGTCTGTAGGGCACTGATCAAATCCTCTCAAGGATCTCAAAACAATCGCAATACCGAGATGCCAACTTCGCACATGATCCAATCGTCAAGGGGATTCTCTTGGGCTTGATGCACAATTACTCATGCTCCTCAACCTGAAATTCCTTAAATGCCCTGTGTTGATCTACATAGCTCTTCTACCTGTCCTATGCTATTTTTAGATGCCTCTAGATAACCTGTATTTCATGTTCCATCTCAGCCAACATGTCTATTCCAATCAACACCATATTCACTAGATCACTCTAGTTGATGGGAGTATTACAAATCCACCCATAAAGTGCCTCGAGCATACTCATCTTCAAATATTTATGATACCCATTATTGTATGCAAACTCTACTAGTGGAAGATACTCTTCCCACTTATGTTGTTTGTGCATGGCATACATCCTCAACATGTCCTCAAGAATCCTATTAACCCTCTCTATCTATGGATGATATGTTGTACTAAAAGCCAACTATGTCCCCAAACCTACAAAAAACTCCTTCCAAAACCTAGAAGTGAACTTGGCATCTCTGTTTGATATGGTCTTCTAAATAACACCATGTAATCTCACTATCTCCCTGATGAAGACTTGAACTACCTCACTAGCTGAATTAGTAGACTTCACTAGAATGAAGTGAGCTACCTTGGTCCACTTATGAACCACAACCATAATGGAATCATGTTTTCTGGATGTCCTCGACAAACCCGGAATGAAATCCATGGAAATGACCTCCCATTTCCATTATAGAATCAAAATTGGATGCAATAAACCTCTTGGATGATTTCACTATGCTTTTACCTATTGAAACTACAAACATATAGCCACAAATGCAACCACTTCCTTCTTCAAATTTGGCCAATAATAGAATTTCTTCATAGTTTTTAGAGTCTTTTGATATCCCGAGTGACCTAAATATGGATTGACATGAAATTCCCTCAAGACAAGCTTCTTGAGCTCACTGTTGTACAACACAGATCTTGTCCCTAAATCTGACCAAGCCATCAGTTGTGATATGATAATCCACATCCTGATCACTTGTACTTTGCTACCATAACATATGCCTCAATTGTGATAGCATTGCCTACAAGATCCGCTTCTGCAAATCTATCGCATATGAACTCATATATGCAATGTGATTTACCTTCACTCTTTTTCTAAGATCATCTGCAACCATGCTCTCTTTACCCTTAATGTACCTGATCTCAAAGTTAAACTCACTAAATGTTTCCAACCATCTATCTTGACTGACATTCAGATTAGGTTGGTCAAAAAAGTACCCCAACCCATTGTGATCATTCATCAAGATGAACCTCTTGCCAAGAAGATAATGTCTCCACATCTTCAAGGCATGAATGATAGATGCCAACTCAAGATCATGAGTCACATAGTTTTGCTTGTGGTCGTTCAAATTCCTTGACTCATAGCATACTACATGTCCCTCCTGCATCAGGACTCCACCAATTCCTCTCTTGCAAGCATTTGTACACATTGCAAAATATTTATCTAGATGATTAATCTTTAGAATTGGAGCATTTGTAAGAAATTTCTTCAACAACTCATTCTAGCTACACATTCCTCTGTCCATTCAAATTTCTTTCCTTTCCTCTGCAAATATGTAATATGATAGGAAATCCATCAGAAGTTCCTGATGAACTGCCTATAATAACCTGCTAATCCCATGAATGATCTGACCTCATCCACATTCCTAGGAACTTCCCATTCCATGATAGCTCTAATATTTTCTAGATCCATTACTATACCTTCCTTGGAAATAACATGTCCCATGTAGTGAACTTTTTTTGTAAAGAAATTGTGCTTACTAAGCTTGGCATACAATTGAAGCTCTCTCAACAATATTGATACTACTACTAGTTTTTTCCATGATCTTCCTCATTCTTAGAATAGATCAATATATCATCAATAAATACTATCAAAAACTTTTCCAAGGGCACAATAAATTATTCATCAAACACATGAAAATAGATGGAGCATTAGTCAAACCAAAAGGAACCAAAACAAACTCATAATTCCCATACCTGGTTTGGTAAGAAGTCTTGTAGATGTCCTCTTCTTTGATGCCTACCTGATGATATCCTGATCTCAAATCTATCTTTGAGAATATTGCTGCACCCTTCAACTGATCAAAAAAATCACCGATCCTTGACAATGGATACCTATTCTTGATCGTCAGGTTTTTCAACTTCCTATAATCAATGCACAACCTTATAGTACCATCCTTCTTATTTGTAACAACCCCTGGTTGATTTTCCATGTAAAAAAAAATATAAGACTAAGGTCACGGGACACATATTCCAAGATAAATGGTGGGAAAAACATCCTAGTGGGTGTCACTTTTGGTTATTTATGGCTAAGGAAATTGGAAAAGGCATTGGAAAAGCAAAAGAGACATTAATTGACATTTTATTTATGAAATAAAGGAAAATAGGAGAAAAGGAAGATGAAAGGTCACATATTTTCATGAGAGGGAAATTGAAGGGAAAATGAAGGTAAATGAAGAAAATAGAGGCCTCAATGATAAAAAGACTTGTGAGGATCACCTCACAGACTTTTGTCAGTTCAATCTTTGGCTCTCTCATTAATTCTCTCATATTCTTGCACACTTACAGTATTCTTGGAGCACTTTGGCATACATTGGTTTTGGAGAAAGAAGGAAAAGAAAACCAGGAAAGTGCAAGCAAATGAGTGGATCAATAGCTATAGCTAGATTGCTTTGCAGATATCGAGTTGCATGTATGATTTCCATGCTAGTTGTGAAATACATGGTACATGCATGTGATTATCTGATTATGTGTTTTCATTGGCATGGATATTTTCTTGGATTGACAATGGTTTTAGTCTTGCCTTGCCATTTCCTGGATAGCCATGGTGTTGTGGGTTCTTTCACTTGATTGTTTTTTGGTTGGCGGTCATAATTCCTTATGGCTGTGGGTTGGAACAAACACTCTAGAAGCCCTGGAACAACTTGGGTTAAGTTACTAGTCCCGAAGCCGAGGTTGGGAAAAATGCTCTAGAGCCCTTAGTGGGTTGATTTACTAGTCCCTAGAGTTGAGTTGGAGAAATGCTCTGGAGCCCTGGAAGGTTGTGCATTGAGTTACTAGTTTCTGGAGCCCTAGAAGGTTGTGCGTTGAGTTACTAGTTTCTGGAGTCCTGGAAAACTTAAGTAGAGAGTGATCTAGTTGGTGTTGGTGATGTACAACTGTGAGGTGGAATCACTGGTTGAGGGTTGAGGTGGTTTGGCCTCTGGGAGCCCTAGTTTCGTTTTTCTTGGTTTATTCCATGGGATCCCACATTCATGGTTGGAATATGGCATGGGGGTGATTGGCTAAAATAATTATTTCATTCAGCTCAATCTATGGTTGGGTGGTACATTGAAGTCCTGAATTGGTTGGATTTTTCATATTTTAATAGGAGCTCTTTTCCTATTATATTTTATGAGTACTTGTACTTGTTATTATGTGGCTTTGATAGTTGTTATATCATGGTTATCATTCTAGTTATAAGCATGGTTCCATAATAGGTTGTAGCTATGGTTCTTGATGTGTTTTGATTAGTTGATGAATGGTAAATAAATGCATGAGATAAAAAATGTTATTACAACTATTATGAGAGGGAATTAGACCTTATTGGTGATTTTCAGATAAGTTTCAGACCCCTATGTTCAGATATGCATTCATGACCTGTAAATTACATGTTCACCATATGTTTGAAAAAATGATTGTCATGTTTATACCTAGGTAGGTCAAGTATTTGATCAAGTTCTGTATGAATGGCATTGTATTGATGTTATTTATCAATATGGAAAGTCTCATTGAGTTCTAGGTAATGGTCTGGAGGCTAGCTTGAAATGGTGGCTAAGAATCTGGGACCACACCCTCTGAATTGGAAATTTTGGGCCATAATTGTACCCTTACATTCTTATGCATGCGGTTGGAGGCATATAACCACATGGAGGCATTTTCATGCATGTGGTTGTGGGACCAGGGCACTAAAAAGGCAATCTAGCTTAGTGGGCACTTAGAGTGGTTATTCTGCCTCTAAGTGTCCTGTAAGCCCTGTAGGATGTCAATTTTTGGTTGGTAAGTTCCGGTTTTCAGCCGCACTTCCTTAATTGGATCTAGGAGGTTAAGTCATGTCATAGTAGCTCTCTGTCTCATATTTAACTTAGCAAGCTAGTCAAATTGGGTAAATGTGGGAGGGGTGGTTAGAGGGTGGCATCATAGCTTCCAAGTTCAAACACTTGGACTGGATGGGTGAAATGTGTTTGTCATGCATGCATGTTAATCATATATGTGATTTCTACACATGATGATGCTGATATGTTGACTAAGATAGAGAAAGAGAATTTATCAAAGCGAGGTTGCAACACTGGACCTCAGAGTAACATCATATTGTCATACAGGTTTATATGTTGGGCATGGAAGTATGATAGTTAATGGTTGTTATACACATCATGGGTATGCATATGCCTATCATTTTATTGTTTTTATGGTTACATGCATGATATATTCTATTTTATCAATGCAGTCATAAGCATGTGCGTCGGTTAGTCATGCATGGTAGTTAACTTGTTGTTATATGCATTGCGGTCATACACATGATGAGTATCGTCATTGCAACTATGATCTTTATATTATATGTATCGTGCTAATCTGAATTGGCCTATGCAGATGGTTATGGGTAGGACATTTAGGTATGAGTCAATATACTTGTGATATTGTGTCAAGCTAACCTGAACTGAGTTGTGTATATGTGATAGCCTCCCCTACCATACATTGAGGTATGAGTTTGATTATGCCATCTATTTATGTTCACAGGTTGTCTGAATGTTTGACTAATTACATGATATGACTATGTTTGTATACGATTTCACGAAGAAATGAGATGGTTGTACTAACACATTGTGTGTTGAGACAACTAATATGCACTTGAGTACAAGTGGGTGTTAGTTTTAGTATTATGACTATGATTGTGGGTTGATTGCAGATTATGACATGGATGTTAGTCTTGGTAAAGGTTGATTTCAAAACAATAGACATAATGTTTTGATATTTGGAACATGTGGATACTATGTGAGAACAGTTGTAGGGCAACATGCTTGGTATTAGCATGACAAGGTAACAATTGCTTTGTTTATATAACTAGCAATTGGGCGATGTGATAGCGCATAACGAGATTTGATTGTAGCAAGGAGAAAAGGTAGAAGAAAGGAATTGAGTGAGAATTCCTTTAGCTATGTTTGGAAACTGCAATTCCAAATGAATGAGTGATTTGCTTGAATACATGAAGTCTTCTTAACCTTGATTTTATGTGACATTATATGGATATGTGCTATATTCATGAACATGTATTTAACAGGTATAACAACTAGTTTTTAGTTATGGATGGATTCATCAAGGATTTGTAATCCCCTGAGAAATGACATGTGTACGTGTTTAGTTACAAGGGAATGTTCTTGGCACAACAAGGTTTGGTAATCGATATATTTCTATGTTTATTTATGCATTGACAATTATGTGTTTATGGTAATATGATGTAGGGATTTCATGGCAAAAGAGACTGCCATGAAATATTGAAGAAGGCTTAGGTTGAGCTTTCCCTTAGAAGCATTGGGAACCCCTAGGGATTTATTCATGGTGTATGTTGAAGGTTTTGTGCTTTTGGTGCTTTGTGATTTGTTTGCACTTGATTTGTAGTTTTTATTGTGTCTAGTGCATGGCCATGCCACTTTTTTGTGGTGTTGTATCACTATTGGTTTTCATGGTTTTCTTCATGTTTATTTCTTGTTGTTGCACTTTATGTTTTGAGGGTCTTGGAGAATTGGTTGGGGAAAGAGGAAAGTGAATGGAGCTTGGGGAGAACTAAATGAAATCCAACAGATAATGTAAGATCAGGATGAAGCTTGGTGCATGAGTAAAAGGTAGCTAAGGAAAGAATATGATAACCAGTTGGATTGGTTGGGTCCATTGGGGTAAATGGGCGATGGCAGGATAGTCATGAGAAAGTTAAGAAGAAAGGTATAATAAATGGATTTGAGGCATCAAATGCCTTGGCTATGTTGGGAACAATTGCTCTCAATGATTTGCAAGTTATGCATGGATAAAGGGGTTTCTCTTAACCTTGAACTTATGATACCTGATAATTATGTTGTGATCATGATTATGCTGGTGTTTATTTATGTATATATGTATGTCGTTGTCTGAATTTTTTTTCAGGGATCATGGTTGTTTTATGCTAATGTTTATATGTATATATGTATGTATGTATGTCATTGTCTAACAGGGTCGTCACGGATCATTCCTGTGGAGGAATTATTTCCTATGTCGGTGAATGGCATGAAGAGGTTCCTCATTGGTGAGGAATCAAGTGGGAAGAGTAGCATTGATAGATCTATTTGGTTAGTATCATGAGGATATGAATTGATATTATGTGTTTATACTATGTTTATGTTTATGTTATGGATAGGCTATGCTAAGGGATACATCAGTTGAATGGAAGTAGTGCAATCTGTGGCATGCTAGGACAAGCATGGATAGTGGGAAGACACTAGGGGAAAGGTTTCCTAGTTGAGACATTGTGGTCTTTCGATGTACAATACTCATGTTGGATACAGGTTGTACATGCGTTTCTATGTAGGTATGGTGTTGTGTACATGTTGTATATGTGGTACTACGTATGTATGGTGTTGTGTACATGTCGTATATGAAGTGCTCTGTACATATGGTGTTGTGTACATGTCATATATGTAGTGTTGTGTACATGTCATATATGTGGTTGTATGTACATGTGGTGCAGTGTACACGTTGTAGATATGGCATTGTGTACATGTGGTACTGTGTACATGTTGCACATGTGGTGTTGTGTACATGTTGTACATGTGGTGTTGTGTACTCGCTATGCAGGTGGTGCTGTGTACATGTGGTGTTGTGTACACATTGTGCATGTGGAACTATGTACATGTGGTGTTGTTTACATGTTGTACATGTGGTATTGTGTACATGTTAAACATATTGTGTTATGTATATGTGGTACTGTGTTATGAGTATTGTGTAGTAATTGTATCACGCCATGTGTATTCATTGTATTGAATGGCGTGTACGTATATGTATTGTGTTGTACACTAGGTGTAGGTGTATGTGTTGTGCTATACATTGGGTGTGGGTGTATGTGTTGTTTTGTATGCCGAGTGTACGTGCATGTATTGTGTGGTACTATATGCCATGTGTGGATGTATATGTGTGATGTACACTGTGTGTATGTGTATATGGTTGAAGATAAGAAAAGGCACTGGATGTTTGTTAGATTTGGTGACCCATTTAATGTGTGTACGTAAAGGATAAAGAAAAAAGGTAGAAGCAAAGGACCGAGTGAAAGATAAGTATCATTATTAAGTTTAGTTTTAATTATGCATATGATCTATGACTTTGATTTATAATGGTTACCTATGATCTATGATTTTGATTTATGGAGGTTGAGTTTTGAGCTAACCGGATGTGATATGTTTATACATGATGATTTAATCAAAGAGTTAGTTTAACCTGTTGTGACAAGAAGTGAACAGAATTACAGGTGTACCTTATTGAAAAGCTAACAATGAGGTATGATTTGAATTTATTTTAAATCATTTTGAATCTAATGGAAATTATGTGCTTTGTATAGGAAGGCATAGAAAATGCTTGGTTTGGGTGGTTGAAACTAACTACAAGAATTAGCAACAATAATAAAAGGAATTGGAACATGCAACAATATGCTGGAAAATATTTCAGGAGTAGGGCCATTATGGGAGACTGGTACCCAATAGTGTCCATTAATTTCTATGACTTATATGATGGTTTTGAGGCAGGTATATGCCTTAGTTTTGGACCATCCGACTTTGGGAAACCTTGCCAAGGGATGGATTTCCCGAGGGACTGTGTAGAAGAGCAGTGGATGCCAATGAAATTTGGAAGGTGTGTGACTGCAGGGAAGGGGATGACTGGATTTCATAAGGGACTGTGTAATAGAGAAGGGAAGGCTAGGGAATGAATTTGTTTTGGATGTTAGCATTGTTAGATGGAATCAAAAGCACATTGGGAGTGTGCCTTGGAACAATGAGTCGATAACTATTCACTGAGGGAAAAAGTAGTGCAAGGACCATAGCACTGGACATTGGATGCAAACTTTGACTTTGGTAGCAGATTTTGGACTTCTTGGGAAGGAGGTGAATCCTAGTACTAATTTTGAGGATGGAGGTGTTAGCCTTTGGATTCTCTTCTTGATTGATGTGGGCATCATATCCTTTTATTTGCTTGTTAGAGAAAATGTGCATATGTATATGTGTATATTAATGTAAATACTGTATCGAGCTATTGTTATAAAACTCCATAGATAGTATGATTATTTTTTGGTGGAAGAAAATGTGCATGAGTATATATGTGGTCGTTATTGTAAATACTGTAATGAGTTGTGTTATAAATCTCCAATAAATGGCATGTTTGTCATGTTTTCAACAATGGTCATTGTAAATATTGCAAACGAGCTATGTTATAAATCTCCATAGGTAGTATGTTTTGGTTTTCAGTGGTAATACTGGTTATAGGTCTCATATAACACTGAGGATGGTGTTTCCCCAAGGAGGAGGAATTTGTAACAACCCCTGGTTGATTTTCCATGTAAAATAAAGTAATATAAGACCAAGGTCTTGGTACACATGTTTGAAGGTGAATGGTGGGAAAAACATCCTAGTGGGTGTCACTTTCGATTATTTATGCCTAAGGAAATTAGAAGAGGAAAAGAGGAACTAATTGGAATTTTATTTATGAAATAAAGGAAAATAGGAGAAAAGGAAGATGAAAGGTCACAAATTTTCATAAGAGGGAAATTGAAGGAAAAATGAATGAAAATGAAGAAAATAGTGGCCTCAATGATAAAAAGGCTTCAGAGGATCAATTCACAGACTTTTATTAGCTCAACCTTTGGATCTATCATTCATTATCTCATACTCTTCCACACTTAGAGTATTATTGGAGAAATTTGGCATATAATTGATTTGGATAAAGAAGGAAAAGAAAAGAAATAAAGCACAAGGGAACAGGTGGATCAAAAACTACAACTGGATTGCTTTGCAAATATCAAGTTGCATGTATGATTTCCTTGCTAGTTTTGGCATGCATAGTACATACATGTGAGTATTTGGTTATATGATGCCATTGACATGGATATTTTCCTCTATTGACAATGGCTTTAGCCTTGCCTTCTCATTTCCCGGATAGCCATGGTGTTATGGGGTTTTCCACTTGATTATTTTCTTGTTGGTGCTCATAATTCCTTATGGTTGTGGGTTAGAACAAACACTCTAGAAGCCCCAGAACAACTTGGATTGAGTGATTGGAGACACCCACAGTTAATCATATTGTCTGATATTTTTGGAATTGCACTGTGTAATATGGTTGATCCGTCTAACGTTTCAAATGGTGACTCCATCCATCATCAGGGACCAAAGATAGCCATGTAAGTAAACGAGTGCTGGAGAGCCTTTTATAGGAAAAAATGTTGAATTATGAGTAAGATGGAATAACAATCAATTTTAAATTGAATAAATAATATATTAGACCAGTTATACTTTATTGATCAAATAATCTTTGACCAACCAAAAAATGATTAGAATGGGATTTTTACCAAAATTAAGAGGTTAATGAAACCATAAAAATAGTAAATTACAGTAAATAAATAAATAAATTAATAAGATATGAATTAGATTTTTGAAAAAAGGGTTGAATCTTGAATTAGTATAAAAAATGACCTTATGAGATTGAGAAAGTAACTATTTCAAACTATAGATACCATAAAAATAGTATAATTTTAATTAATAAAAGGAATAAGATTTTTGAAAAAGGCATTTTATCTTAAAATTAGTTTATAGATTAAACTTATTAGGTTAAGAATTATAAAATAATTATTTTCAAATCAATAATAACAATAAAAGATTCTATATATCTATCAAATATAGATGAATTAGACCAACTTATAAGACCCTAATAACCCTAAAACCCCAAATAACTTTAATAGGGAGGAAGGTCACAAGCTTGACCAATCCTGGAAGCCCGTTATCCACCATCTCTCCCAATGACCCTTGACCACCCTTGATTTCTGTCTCCTCATTCCAAGTGCCTCTCTTTTCAAAACTAGTTTCAAATTTTCCTTTGGTTTCCTTTCCTTTCTTTAAATTTTGGTCATCGGTTAGAATTGTTATTAACAATAATATAGATATTCTTCATCATCTAACTTTTTTTATTAATCCTCGTAATCCTTTAATATTATAATATTATAATTTTTTCATTTCACTTTAATCCTTAGCCTCTTTGTGCAATTAACTATTTTTGACCTTATCTATAAATGCATATTAACTTATCAAATCCCCCTCTTAATAATGCCCAATTCTCTTATAATTTGATCCAATTCATCTATATTTGATAAATATTTAGAATCTTTGATTGTTATATTGATTTGAAAATTATTATTTTATAATTCTTAAGCTAATAAGTTTAATTTCTATACTAATTTTAAGATGAAATGCCTTTTTCAAAAATCTTATTCCTTTTATTAATTAAAATTATATTATTTTTATGGTCTCTTTAGTTTGAAATAATTACTCTCTCAATCTCATAAGGTCAATTTTTATACTAATTCAAGATTCAACCCTTTCTTCAAAAATCTAATTCATATGTTATTAATTAATTTTTTTATTTTTATTGTAATTTACTATTTTTATGGTTTCATTAACCTCTTAATTTTGGTAAAAGAAATCCCATTCTAATATTTTTTGGTTGGTCAAAGATTATTTTATCAATAAAGTATAAATGGTCCAATATATTAATTATTCCATTTAAAATTCACTGTTATGCCATCTTACCCATAATTCAACATTTTTTCATATAAAATGCTCTCCAACACTCATTTACATACATGGCTCTCTTTGGTCCTGATGATGGATGGATTCACCATACGAAACGTTGGATGGATCAATCATATTACACAGTGCAATTCTAAAAGTATTTGGCAACTTGGATTGAGTTACTAGTCCTAGAGTCTAGGTTGGGACAAACTCTCTGGAACCCTCAGTGGGTTGAATTACTACTCCCTTGAGCTAGGTTGGGCAAATGCTCTGGTTCCCTGGAAGGCTGTGGGTTGAGTTACTAGTTCCTGGACCCATAGACAAGTTGGGTAGAGACTGATCTATTTGGTGTTGGTGATGTCCAACCGTGAGGTGGAATCATTGGTTGAGGTTTGAGGGTGGTTTGGCCTCTAGAAGCCCTTGTTTGGTTTTCCTTGGTTTATTCCATAAGATTCCACATTCACACTTGAAATATTGCATAGGGCTGATTGGCAGAAAGAAAGATTTGGTTTAGCTCAATCTATGGTTGGGTAGTACGTTGAAGTCCTTGACTTGGTTAGATTTTGCATATGTTAATAAGATCTATTTTCCTATTCTATTTTATGAGTGCTTGTACTTGTTATTATTTGGCTTTGATGGTTGTTATATCATGGTTATAATTCTGGTTATATGTTGGTTATAAGCATAAAGTTTCCATAACCGGTTCTAGCTATGGCTCTTGATATGTTTTGATTAGTTAATGAATTATTAATGAATGGATGAGCTAAATTTTTTTATTGTAGCTATTATGAGAGGGAATTATATTTTATTGGTGATTCTCAAATAAGTTTCAGACCCTTATGTTCAGATATGCATTCATGACCTGTAGATTACATATTGACCATATGTTTTATGAAATGAACGTTATGTTTAGACTTGGTTAGCTCAAAGTCATTGATCAAGTTTTGTATGAATGGCTTTGTCTTGATGTTATTTATCATTATGGAAAGTCTCACTAAGTTTCGGGCAATTGTATGGAGACTAGCATGAAATGACGTCTCAGAATCTAGGACTCCACCCTTTGAACTAGAATTTTTGGGCCATAAATGCACCCTTACTGGCTTATGCCTGCGGTTGGAGGCCTATAACTACATGGAGGTCTTGTCATCCATGCAGTTGTGGGTCTAGGTCACTAAAAAGGAAATCTAGCTTAGGGTTTGGGCACTTGGAGAGGTTGTTCTTCCTCTGAGTGTCATGTAAGCCCTGTAGCATGTCAGTTTGAGGTTGGTAAGTTCTAGTTGTTAGCCTCACTTCCTTAATTGGATCTAGGAGGTCAACTCATGTCGTAGTAGCTCTTTTTCTCATGTTTACACTAGGAGGATGGTGAAATTGGGTAAATGTGGGAGGGGTGGTTACATTCTTCACAAACAACACTAGTGCACCTAAAGGCGATACGCTTGGTCTAATGTATCGCTTATCAATCATTTCCTTCAACTGAAACTTCAGTTCCACTAACTATAGAGTGCTCATCCTATAAGGTTCCTTTATTGTTGGCACTACTCCTCGTACCAATTCAATAGATAAGTCCACTTCCCTATGAGGTGAAAACTTTAAAATATTTGTTGCAAATACATCTAGAAATTGCTGCAAAACTGGATACCTCTCCAATACTTCAACATCCTCAACATCCTTCCATTTTTCACTAGAAACATGCACTACAAATAATACACATCCTTTCCTATAACTTCTCTTTTCCTATATAGTTGTAACCATTCTTACTGATGTAGGCTTATGCTTTACCTACAAGATTCTCTTTTCTCCATCATCATCTAAGCACTCAAGAGCCTTCTCGTAACAATCTACCTTGTTCTTGTGAAGGTACAACCAATCCATACCTAAAATCATATTGTATGATCTCAACGGAAGCACATTTAGATGTGTTGATGTAGACACACTATTCAACTCAAATGCATAATCTCTCACTCAATGATGAACTCTTTTCTTAGTACCTATAGCCAACTACACCAACCAAGTCTCTGCATGCACTTATTTTCTCAAACCACACTTATTCACCAGGTCAAGAATAACATAATTATAATTAGATCTAGGATCAATCAAAATGGAAAAAAATTGATCACAAAGCGTAAATTCCATCTCAATAATCAATGCATGGTGATCTGCCTACTTGTTATCAAATGATGCATAGATCCAAGGAATTCTCTAGCCCACGTCCCCAACTGTCTACACCTCCTGTGCACTGTATATCTAAGTTCTACCACCCTAATACAACGGGAAATCCTTCTTGCAATGATCCTTTCCACAAAATGAACATTGAAATAGTTCTCTAACACTACCCTTATTCTGCTGCTCTCCAGGCTAAGATCCATGTCCCTTCTCTGTTGTATTGAACTTCTTGTAAGGAGCCACATTCTCTTTCTCACTTGCATCATGAGATCTTTCCTGCTTCAACGACCATTTTCCTTTGGTCTTAGCATTTCCTTTCCAGTGGCACTCCAGCTCAATCTTTCCCTTTGATTTCTCATAACAGTGCTTCAACTTCCCAATGACTTCCTCCAAGAATTGAAGCTCATCATACTCAATAATGATCCTTGAATGCTAATGATATTCCACTGATAAATCTTTGAATCTTCATCTTCTCATCCTTGAGATACGACACATACCTCAACAATTCCATAAAATTAGTCTTATATTATTCGTTCGTCATAGATCCCATCTTCAACTCATATAAATCATACTTACCATCAAAGTATCTCTCTAAAAAAGTACTTCTTTTAGAAGAGTCTTTTAAACTACTCAACTCCTTTGTCCAGATGCCCCTAACATGCTTCACATATTCTAGCTAGATGTTTGCCTTTCCCTTGAGACTGCAAATAGATATCTTGAATTTCATGTTCTCTGTATAATCATGCAAATCAAAGAACTTCTTCATCCCAAGCAACCATGCCTTTGCATCTTCTAGTTTCTTCAGCTCTCCATCAAATGAAGGAGGCTTGGATTTCTTGAACTCATTCGACAAGTATCCCCTCTCACTTCTCTTGTAAGGATGACAGCGATGATGACCATGACACCTATCTGAACCAAAACTAGAATAGAACCCATAATCACTGCCTCTCTTATTAGGTGTATCAAAGAACCTACCATCTATGACTATGTCATCCCTATCCAACCTATGCGCTGATCGTGTTTTTTTACCATATGCTCCATTAGTCCTACCCTCCTATTTATAAACGATCCATGGATGTGCCTGTCTTTACAAATCTGAAAAACTTTGAAGGATCATTGGATTGACTTTTGCTTTCTTTTCCTGAGCCCTAACAAGCCTTTCCTGTGATTGAATTATTCTGTTATTATCTGCCTTGGAACCTATGATCTCTGGCTTTAAACTTCTCAAGGTATCTGCTATGTTAGGAGACTACTCATCTCTTGGTCACTCATCTGATCTATAAGGAGAGTCACGTGAACTGAAATCCACCATTTTACTAGTCATCTCTGATCTCTTAAATAACTAAATATAAAGATAATCAACATACCTCAGTGAAGTTAAGGGAAGGCTATCTCATCTGCAAAATCAATCTAGATTAGCACGATACATATGTATACATGATCATATCAATATGTCGACATCATGCATGATAACACTAACTGCATACAATGACCTCATGCATGACAACCATAACCATGACAATGCATGCATAGCAACATGCATCTAGCCCAGCTAGTCCAAGTGATTGAGCCATGATCTGTTACCAATCTATAACGCCTCCACCCCACATTTAAGTTCTTTTGCAAGCACTTTGGGTAAATGTGAATAAAAGTGCCACTATAACATGACTTGACCTCCAAGATTGAATTATGGAAGTGAGGCTGACGACTGAAAACTCACAAACATATCTCAAGGCTTATAGGAAACTCAAGGGCCAAAGAACAACCCCAGGTGACCAAATTCTAAGTTGAAGCTAATTTTCATTTACCTAACACTCGAACCACATGCATAATCTTGCAAGCATGATGTTATGACCCTCCAACCGCATGCACAACAGTGCCTCCATGCGGTTGAAACCTAAAGTCTCTAGTTTAGAGGGTGAGGCCCCGAGATCTGATCCACTTTTTTAGGCTAGCCTCCATACCATTGCACAAAACTTCTTGTAAATTCTCAAAATGATAAATGACATAACGTCAATTCTCTTTATACAAAACTTGAACAATAACTTGACCTAACCAGTCCTAACCATAATAATCATTTTGTCAAACATATGGTAAACATTTGAGATACATGTCATGAATGCATATCTAATCGTAAGAGTTTGTGATCCATCTGATATTCATCAAGAAGGTCTAATGCCCTCTCATATTAGCTGCAATGGCACTTGTTAGTCCATGCATTCATCAACCATTCATATACTTATCAAATCGTTAACAAGTCATTGTTAGAGCACATTACAAATCCATACTTATAACCAACATATAACTAGATTATTAACCATGATATAAAAACCATCAAATCATCATAATAACAAGTATAAGTGCTCATAGATTACAATAGGGAAATAACTCTTATTAACCTATGAAAAAGCCAACCAAGTCAGGGACTTCCACATACCACCTTATAATAGATTGCGCTGAACCAAATATTTCTTTTAGCCAATCACGCCTGTTCCATATTCCAAGCATGAATGTGAGATCTTAAACCATAAACAACAAGGGCTTCCCATAGATTAAACCACCTCCCCAATTAGGCTACCATGATCTCGCTGAAACCAGTCAAGAGATCATGAAGCCCAAAAAATCTTGGATGCCTTAGAGTTTCTTCACTATTACCTAGAGGAATTTTCCTATCTGCGCCCACCTATCAAGGGATTCCCAGAGATTAAACCACCTCCACCACCAACGCTTGGGAATTTTCGTGATACCACCTCACCCGGTTCCAAAACCTTTCTACAATCTAAAGCTCAACTAGAAAAGAATCCCATCACACCATGACTATCCAAGAAATAACAATTCAAGGCTAAAATCACTATCAAACCAGGCAAAACCCATGCTAATGAAAAAAATGAACCAAATAAACAAATGCATGTACCATGTATCCACAGCTCAACTAGGAAATCACACATGTAACCTATTACCTGCCAAACCCTCTTGTTGAATTTTCTTTATCCAACCTTCCTTAGTTGTTCTTTTGCTTTAATTTTCCTTCCTTTGCATTCCTTTCTCCAATGCTAGAGTGATCCAAGAATTCTTTATGTGTGCAAGAGTATGAGAGAATATAAGAGAGCTCCAAAAATGAACTGAAAAAATCTCAGCTGACAAAAGCAAAACTGACAAAATCTATGAACTGATCCTCAAAATCCTGATCCTCAAAATCCTTTTTATCATTGAGACCTCTATTTTCTTTATTTTCATCTCTCTTCTCTTAAATTTTCCTTCTCATGCAAATTTGTAACCCTTCATCTCCCTTTTATCATATTTTACTTTATTTTCATAAATAAAATTCCAATTAATGCTTCTTTCCTTTGCCAATGCATTTTCCAGTTTCCTTAACCATAATAAACAACAAGTGATGCCCACTATAGATTTTTTCCCAACATTCAACTTGAAATATGTGTCTCATGACCTTGGTCTTATTTTTCCTTTATTACATGAAATTTTAACCCAAGTCTATTATAGGATTGAACCCGTCCAAAAATGGGAATCAAAGAGATATAAAAAAAACCCTAAATTGTAATGAATTTTTGATCCCTGGCAGACTCTATCAAAGAATCACTAAGGTACCAATTTGTTTATGTGTGGACTTCAATTGGCCCTTGAAACTTTCATTTTGGAATCCTACATATAAATAGGTAGGAACCCTAGTGCATTCTAAAAGAATGGAAACTATGATCTTCAAATACCTTTTCATTCCTTATGGTCCATATTCCCTGAGAGACTAGCAAGGGAAGATCATGAATTTCCTTCAATTCCTTCCTAGTGAAAAATTATCATAATGACCCCTCTCGGCTATTTTTAGCCCACAAAGGGCCCTTGGCTATATGGCCTTCTAACTCTAGCTAAACATGTGTTATAAATGGGAATTCAAGGAAAAGGTGTTTATTTGTTTCTAAGGTTGAATGGCATAACAAGTAAATCCCCAAACCAATTTTTCCCTTGATTTGGAGTCTATCTCAAGTCAATACTTAGTTCTTTATGATCATATAGAAAAAGAGTAAAGCCTTAGATGGTGCCTTCAACTTCCACAACTTGTCCTTAGTAGGACCTGACTCTAGTAAAGATATGTATCCCATCTTAACATTATGTTGAGCGCTCAAGTCTTTGAAACTTCATACCCACTTGTCCTTTGCATTCTTAAGGTGAATATGAGCTTCTTAAAATTATCCTATGAACCTTATTTAGAAGGTTAGATCATCACCCTTGAAACCCATCACATATGCTTCTAATTAACAATGGGACCACAAAGTAGTGAGACTGGGATGACTAATCTTGTTAGGCATGCATTTGCTTTCAACTTGTAAATGAATACCATTTCTTCATGTAAGAAGAAATTTTGCTATCAACATGCAATTACATCCACACTAATTCTTACTTGGTCACCCAAGCCAACTTTCCAAGCTAGAAATTGCTCCATTATTAAAAATGTCAAACTCAAAACCCACACCAACTGGTCAAACTATGAAAATTTCATTAATTTTTTTTACAATCTTTTGAAACAAAAAAATAAAATGTTGAAACATTTATTTATTTATTTATTAAGTGTAATAAATCAAAGTTGATATTATTGACAATAATGATGATCATTAATGTAAAGATTTTTTTTTTCTTCTAAATATTATGTAATTATTTTTATTGTAAATGTTCCATATAATTGGTTATATGTATATGTATATGTAAATGTCCCAAACATAAAACTAAAATGTTAAAACAAACTAATTGATTTTTTTTAAGTGTAACAAATCAAAGTTGATATTATTGATATTACTGTGGATTCTCCGATCAAAGATTCAAAAAGCACAAACCACAGATCTCTGAAATCCAATAATGATGGTCATATTCTTCGTCATTAATGTAAAGATTTTTTGTTTTTTTTAATATTATGTAATTATTTTTATTGTAAATGTTATATATTATATATTATTATTATTAGTTTCCAGTTTGTAAATTATAATTAAAAAATAGATAGGCATTTTACAATATAGTATCATAAGATAAGATGTTGTATATATTAAAAAACCAAAGTTTTGAAAATTATATCTTCATAATAATTAAAATATATCAATAATATATTATTATAATAAATAAAAAAACAATTATAATATTTATAATGACATGTAACTATTAGTAAACTTTTAAGGGCCTATTGACTTGTCTTCCTCTCATTAAATTCAGATCACAACTGGGAGATTTGAACCTTATATTTCTTCAATTTTCACAAATTTTATATTACTTCAATTCACCCATTAAATCTAGTCCCTATAACTATTATTTATAAAAATTATATAATAAAAAAACTCATATAAAGCTTACCTTTTCAAATATAAAAAAATTATATTTTGATTATTAATTAAAATTACAATTTTAAAATAATTTTTATTTAGCGATAAAAAATCCTACAATATTTATTATAACTTAGATTAATTAGATATAAAATAAATTGTATTTTAACTCTTTAGAATATTATATATTGAAAATACTATAGATTTAAGATGGGAAATCAAATCGATGAAACAAAACGAAACTACATTTTAGTGGTTAGATGCTGCACGAGCATTGAAAATAAAGAAAAATATTTCAAATAAGCAATCATTTTATTGTTCTTAAAAATGAAAAATGTGGAGTGGAATCATTTCATTCGGTGATTAAAAGCTAGAAATGTTTCCTATTTGGGTAATTAGGATGAATTTAGGTCGAGACTAATTTGTCTAATTTGCTTATTGGTTAGAAGAATATTGATCTATTTATGATGAGATATTGTAACCTTTTGTTCGTTGTTGATAATGGAGATGAGGATTCTTTCTTATATTTTCCTTGGCATTATTTAGGGTTGTTTTTTTCTTAATTATATTTTCCTTGGCATTATTCATGGTTGTTTTTATTTTTTCTTATCATTCCATTGTTAATATGAGGATTCAAAACTTAGATGTATGCATGGGTTTGTTATTCTCTATGAGAGTGACATTTGGTTATGTTCCTTTTTATATTTATTAAAGATTTTGAAATAACAATTTATGTATTTGTTCAATTCCTTTCCACTAATAAGTTTTGGACATATTTTTAATATTTTAATTCCTTTCTTTGGGGGTGGTATTTGTCATTTATGTTTGTGTAGGGTTTGTTATATCTATTACTCTATCTTTGTATTGAGTTGTGTTGGTAGGATATTGTGATTTTTTTTATTGGTGGGAGTTTATGGGATCACAGTTAATCTTGTTGTCATAATTTATTAGTTTTTATTTTTATTTATTATAAATCTTTTGTTTCTCGTTTTTAAGGAAATTACAATTAAGGTGAGGAAAATTGTTGTAAGTCACTATTTATCATCATTATTTTTGAATGAAAAATATGGCATTGGTTTTGTAGTTATTGGTTTTGATATCAGATTTTATTGTAAATTTTACAAACTTAATTATTTTTTACTACTGGCCTCAATGGATTGTTCGCATATCAATAATATATTTTATACACTAACAATTGGACAATATTGCCAAATTTAACAAAATCAACATTATGTTATTATATCAATGCGACATCATGTCCATTGCAAGGCCTTTTAGGCTTATGTAAACATCATCATGCATTGTATTAAGATATATTATATGTTAGAAAAAATGAATACATGAATATATGTGTGATAAAAAACATGATAGAGAGAACTTAATGGATCGTTAGGTGATGGTGGTTGAAGCTACCATAACCATCCTGACATTTTTAAAATAACCGGGATTAATGATGCATATTGATTGGTTAACCCTCCCAAATATATGTATTCAATATTTACACGTGTATTATGTAATGCATTTTTTTTTAATGTTATTAAAACCCTAGTTTTAACATGGGTACCATTGTTGTTTTGAGAATGTTCTTTAGTTGAAGATAACCATGGAATACACTTCTTCCTAGTGGGTAATAACAACATGGGAGAAGCTTGCAAATAAAGAAACGAAGTTTTCCACCAGGAAAACAAAAAAAAATAGATATGATGAATTATGTAAATGTTTATTGTTTGTGTTACTCATGTAAGAGAATGATGATTGACGATAATGTTGCAAGAAATTTGAGGATGATAAATTAAGGATTAATTTTCTAGTGTCAATGAGATTTAAATGTTTATATGAAAAAAATAATAATATGCCAACAAAAATAAGAAAGGGAATCAAGAATATGTTATACAAGTTACAATTAAAAAAATATATGATGTTGTAAAAGATTCAAAGATATTGTATTTCCTTCTAACATATTTGAAGATTTTTTAAGCATATAATGATTCAAAATGGATTATTATGCAAATTTTCATTTATTTTGATATTTTTTGGGTGGAAAATTTGGAGAAATTGGCTTGTGGGAGGCCAAGTCCTAGTTTGGGGATATGGGTCTAAAGCCTTCTAAAGGTAATTTGAGGTATCAAATGACTCTTTTTAGGGTAAAAATTTTCCAATTGTAGCTCCTAGATTCTCAATGCTACCCTACACACCGAAATCTCTCCAACGGTGCAAAAATAACCTTAATTGAAGTTAAAATGTAAAATTTATGCCTCCTACAACTTGACTTCTTTGTTGAACACAATCATATTGAATGTATGTCACATCAACCCATACTACTGACGCATGTGGGGCTAGTCACTTATGAAATGTCAAGAATATCATAGGGTTTCCAAAACCATAGCACTAACTAAGGGTTGACGCATGCAGAATCCCTAACCTTACATGATTATTAGGCTATGTTAAATACTAGTCCACTAGGAAGTGAAGGGGTTCCCGTATTTTTGTATTGTTCTTATTCCATATTTGAATAGAGCATCTAAGAGTGGCATATTGAAGAATAACAAAGGAAGTACAAGATTATGCAGTAGCTATTCAACCCATATTATACATCAAAACTCCATATAGTGAGTGCACTTTCTTTGTACATTCATTTCTTAATTGAGGAAAACCGAGCATATCATAGCCCTCACCTTCTAGATAAGTTTTCTCCTATGCTAGGTTTCTTGGGTTACTTCTTATGTTTATTTTTGTGGATGGTTTGTTCAATTTCTTGTTCTCCCACTAAAGTTTTAGTTATTTCCGTAGATTTAAACATTAATATAAATTTGAGATCCAAGGTAAGAAATTGTATAACTAGCACAACCACATTAATATGTGGTTGAATATATATATAATATATACTCATATATATATATATATATATATATATATATATATATATTATAACTTTTTGTAAGCTTGCAGACTCTTCGGTTTTCAAGGACTACATGTCCATTGTTCACCCTGCTATGGGGAGGTAGCACAAGATTTGAAATCCAAGATCTCTGGTTATCGATGAGGCTTCATTCCACGACCTCACCACTTGAGCTACCACCAACTAATATTAGTAATATTAATCATTATTATTTTGAAGATATGATTTTTGATGATTAAATATTATTATATTATCATTATAATTTAAAAATATTAATAATAATAATTATTTTTTTATTATTAATAATAACTATTAATAGTAATAGATTGTTAATATATATGTATTAATAATTTTAAAATAATAATGTTATTATTACAAAATTTATTATATTAATATTATTATTATTAATTAAAATATTAATATCATTTAAATTAATGTATTAATAATCCAATTAATTAATTAAGTATTATTAAATAAAAATAAAATAAATTAAATTATTAAATAATAATAAGAAGAAAAATTATTTATTTGATAATAATAACTATTTAATATCTGTATTCAAGCTTCGATGATCCATAATGAATTAAACAAAGTCTTTTGGTAGAAATCACATGAGAGAATTTTTTGGCCGATGCTTTTCGAACCAACAAGTGTGGTTCATCATCAAGACCAGATGAAGAGACAGA
>APFE031284474.1:0-11255 GCA_000404065.3 Pinus taeda
CAGCCCAAATTTCAAGAAATTTGGAGAAAATTTTGTCATTTGTGAATTTTTTATGCAATTTACAGGTTTTGGCTTCTCAAAGGGTCTCACCCCCGGCGAGACCTTTTGTCATCGTAGCTCCGTTTGGAAAAAACTCAGCATTTTTGGATTTGGCATGAAAAGTTACACTTTCTCATCCATTAGTAAGAAATTTCATCAGGTTCTGGGCCTCCAAAAGGTCAAAATGCATGCAAAATTTGAGTTTCTGCCCCTTTTTTGAGTTGCAGAAACCAGTTTTGGGAGAATTAAGTTTTGACAGGGCAAATGACCTCCAAATTCAAAAATTCTAGTTGGGTTGGAAAGTAGACTTGCATACCTTTCCAACGAGCTATCCTGCACCCAATTCTGATAACGGGAAGGCCTCCAAACAGAGCTGCAAAAGTGTGAGACCCTTTGAGAAAATGTGTGCGACCTTTTGAGGAAATGTTGCCAGATTTGACCAGTTCAGCCCAGAAATTCCAGTTTTGACCTTTTTCGACTTTCTGCGGTTAATGGTGATCTTAATGGATGTAATTGTGACACTTTTTGGATACTTTTACTCTTTTTTATCACTTCTAGAAGATTCATTCACGTAAAAAGGTAAAAATTAAATGCATGAACTGATTTCCAAGTTTATAGAGGCAAGTTGTTTTGACTGCCTATTTTGTAGTGCTTAGTTTAGAAATTGTTCAAACTGCTCCTAGAAGGATGAGCTCGACCCCTAGAGGCAAGGGAAGAGGTTGGCTTGCCTATATTATGTATTTTCTTAATCATTTTGAGAGGTTGGAAGGTTGGACTCTTGAGGGAGAAAGCTTCTATTGTATTACTCATTGTATCTCTGCAATTTTTGGCTAAGGAAGACCAGGGTTTTGCAGTCCTTTTTGGGATTCTTGTGGTTACATGTATTTATGGTGTGTTTCTCTTTGTACTTGTAAGTGTGTTATGTGAATCATCTTCTCACTTTTTCTTCTGCAAATTAGGCAAATGAAGTGTTAAGGTAGAATTCATGGTTGCTATGCTCTGCCTTTAAGTTTGCTTAATATCAATGTTTTCAGCTGTTTAAGGAGAATTCAAGGTGCTTGCTTACTCTCCTTAGCTTCTCACCAGTCATTCTCATCCATACACATCTATCAAAGGAATCAATACAGTCTCCTACCTCACCCCAAAGAACCCCCTACAAAAACTGTGTCCAATCCCCGCACCCAAAATTGCCTTTCCCCAATTTTCCACCAAAAGCCCAAAAAATTTAAAATCAATCATTCTAATCAGTTTACTAGCCTAATATCAGTGTTACCTTATTGGTCATCTCATCCATTGAATATTTTACGAGATAGACTGGAGAGAGCCTTCTCCTGCCCCGTAGGGCTAGCTACGAGGCTAAAAGGTTTGATGTTGCCTTGAGGTTTGCCTTCTTCAGCCTAAGGTGAAATTTCAAGCGCTAACAGAAGGCATAATTCATTTCCCTCTGAAATGTAGCCCCTGCATTCTTCAAACCAAAAGGTAATTTTCGATAAGAAAATGTGCCCTACGGACAAATAAAATATGTTTTTGATTGGTCTTGTGGGTGATATTGATTTGATTGTATCCAGAAAATCCATCCATGAATGAAAAGATTTCACATCCGGCACATTCGTCATTAATCTGGTCAAAAAGGTGTAGGATAATTGTCTTTTGGACATGCTTGGTTTACATCCCTATAATCGACACACACTCGAATTTTTCCTTGTCTTTTCCTCACTAGAACAATATTAGATACCCAATCAGTAAGAGGTACAGGGAAAATGAAGCCAGCATGCAAAAGTTTTTCAACCTCTGTTTTAATGGCAATGACTTTCTTAGGATGAATAGGTCGAAGCCGCTATCGTACTGGTTTGACATTAGGGTGCATTTTAATCTCATGTTCAACAATACTTGAGTGAATGTCCGACATATCCTCATAATACCATGCAAAAATATCTCTAAATTCACGAAACAGAGCACGGTAATTATCAAGTTCCAATGGAGAATAGGATTTTCCAACATGAATGTTTTCTACAATGCTAGGCTTGGTCGAAATTTTTATAGAAATTTTTTCTTCTATGTTTGACAAATTATGCTTAGAATCTATAGTATTTACAGAATTTGACAAGAAATCAATGATCGATGGGTGATTTAGTTCATTTGAATAATCTTCAATGTCATCTAGAAGGTGGGAACGACGATGATAATCCTCCCACAGTGCCTCTCTTGTCATCATTGATTTGACGATTCCTTCATCCAAAGAATGTATACGTGAAAAAGGATCCGAAGAGGTACCATATTCTAATGATCTATCTACCCATACAATTGTTGAGTGCAGATTAGGGTTTTCCACATAAGCCCGAAAGATTGATTGCTACGATGATTCAATGGGGCTTAACGGAAATACCTCACTATGAACATCAATTTCAAAGTGGTTGGAAATCCTCGTAAAATTAGATGATGTAGAAGAAATCATGTTGCAAGTCTTTACTTTTGCCACTTCCGCCAAACCAGATGGTGACGGGAGGATGAAAGTGCCCATTAGGGAAGGATCTTTAAGGAGACCTACTCCAACACTTTGAAGTGACATTGGGGGTCTGTGTATCAACGGATAGCTTCCCGTAGCCTGGGAACTGTTGGTAAAGATGGCTAGCTGATCAATGACTGTGATTCCACCCTTGAAAGGGAATGCAATTGTACAAAAGTACATGGAAACGACATCAGCCATAGTATATACCCAATGCCTTCCTAGTAAAATGTTGTAATTAAGGAGTCCATCAACTACCTCAACTTCAACAGTAACTGTCTTGTCCCCTAGTTTGATTTGCACGTTACTCAAAATCCCATATGGAGTATATGTTCTTCCATCAAAGACTTTTAATGTAGTTGGTGATCATGACAATGGTAGTGAACCAAGTGTTTTCTAGTAGCTCATAGACATAATGCAAGTAGATGCCCTCTCATCAATAATAGTTTGGTGAGCATTCTTATTGAGAGATTTTACTTGGATAAGGAAAGTTAATTGCGCTGGTAACTTTGGTGAATATCCCTCATGGTTAAAAACCACAAGATTTGAATCCATATGATCTATTCCACCTATTGCTGACAATAAAGATTGTTTCTGGGAGGGACAGTTTTGCAACACCTCTAGTGTCGACATAGCGGAAGGTGATTGAGCCAGATCTTCCACTATATTATAGTTTTGAGCTGCTCGAGCACGAGGGTTGAATTTTGATTTGTGCATAACTCCCTTTGGTGGTTTTATTGTCAATTCGGGTACAACTGGTGGAACAACGTCAAATGAAGTCGAGGTTGAAGTACTAGGTTGATCAGTGGCCTGATTGTTTGATGATGATGGATTTCCATAATCTTTGTTTCTTGTTGACACCAAAACATCGTTTTGTGGATTTGTGATGGATAACATGAGTACTTGGGATGTGGAAGTATGGTCAGTTGCAACCAAATGTGTTTCCAGGGTTGGAAACAGATCTCTCAACACTACTGATGTGTTTGAAGTCTTTAAAAATTTAGAGACCTCAGAGCAATGTGGAAAATCTCTTGTATAATGCTCATCATTACATATCAGATATGGATAAAAAGGTTTCTTGGTTGTAGTAGGGGAATCAGATGATTTCTTTGGAGAGGATTTTTCTTGTTTCTTTTTGTTATTCTTCCCCTTTTTCTTACCTCATGGTTGCTTTGAATTTTTTCATTTGTCAGATGACACAACATTAATCTCTGAGGCAAGAATGTTTTCTGATGCATTTGTAGTTTGATTGGAAACAACAAGAGTTTGAACAAATGGTCTTCCTGCAACCTTTGTGCTTGAAGAACTGATCACACCACTTCCGGCATGAGAGTCCTTACTTGATTGTGGAGGTGGTGGAACAGTGAAAGATGGTCTAGATGGATTGGGAATTTTGTCATAAAGCGTGATGGATTGTGAGTAAATCAAATCCAGGTATTGGACACAAGCGATGACTTGCTTTTCTGTGACAACTCCACCTTTTGCCACGTCCTTGGCGATTGATGGCAACAAGGATTTTATGAACCACTAAGCTAAAAGCTGATTTGGAACATATGTCTTAACCATTCAACGACGATACTGCCACTCATGAATATGATCTGATATATGGGTAGCAGTAGTCTATTTAAAGTTGTTCAAGAGCTCCGTTCCCGTCTTGTATCTAATAGGTAACTAGAAGTGGGTGAAAAAGGTAGTGGCTAAAGTGGTGAAGTTACCGAAAGAAGCTCTTGGTAAATAAATGTACGATTTAGTAGCTAGACCAATAAGTGTTCTTTGGAAAAGATGAAGTTTGATCGAATCATCATTCAAAGTGTTGGTTGAACACCATAAATGAAAGGTCATAAAATGATTCGATGGGTCTTCTCTAGGATTTCCATTAAACTTTGGAATATCAGATGGTAACTTATGCAGAATTACTGGCCACCAAGGTGCATGTGAGATTGGATCATTGGTAAGCTGGTTTAAATCTAGTAATTATAAAGTTGATATGAATGGAAACTATCGATTCAAGTCAGGCTGAGCATACCCAGGATATGATGGAATTGCCTGTGAAATAGGTCTTTGCATACCAACATAGGGTATCTACATTTGGTAACCTTGGTATGCTTGTTGAACAAAACCAGTATAAGGTGGTTGTTAATAACTAGGCTGAATTTGTGGTTGTCCATAACCTACAAAGCCTTGTTTCCCAGGACCTTGGTAAGCTTGATATTGACCAAAACTAGGTTGAGCTTGTGAACCAAGTCCAAACTAAGGTTGGAATTGTTGGAACAGTGGTTGTTGGAATTGTGGCAACCACGGTTGTTGAATCAACTATTGTGGACTTAACTGTTGTTGCCCTGAAATGTTGAACAGGTTGTGAATCAACTATACCAGTGTAAGCCTGGGTCAGTTCAGATAAAGGTATACTAACTTGAGGTTGTTGTTGAACTCCAGAAACAAGTGGTTGTTGTATAAAAACTTGAGAAACTTGAACCTCTTGACTTGAAACTTTTGGTTGCAAGGGAGAGGTATCAGTTTGTACTGGTTGAGATACAACAGTTTGAGCTTGTGACTTTGGCACAGTAGTAACAACAAGTGTAGTAGGAATAGTTGACATAGTTTACATTTGTGTTGGATACACAAGCCTTGGTTGATTTGGCATTGTTGGTTGCCATTGACAAACTCTAGTTCTAGGTTGCCTTGAATATTGTGGGAAATTACCATATGGTTGTCCTCCAGGATATGGAGGATACGATGAATAAGCATATTGCTCTCCATATGGTGGCAATACAATATTTAATGGATACATAGGTCTTTTTTGACCAGATTTCCCCCTAGCCTAATACTAATGTGTAGGATCAAACTGTTGAGTTCCCATTAAAGAAGAACAAGGTAAAATTCTGGTTGAGGACATGGGTGATGACCATGGTGCAGAAGCAACCCCTGAGTGGGTTCCTGAAAATGATTGGTAACCAATCAGGATGGATGATTCACCATACAGGTGTGACTCAGGTGTGTTAAAAAACATCGAAGGAGTTACAACAGAAGATTCGACTGTATTTGCATCAAATGATACAGTCTAGGATGTTAACGATTGTTCAACCATAGTTAACTGGCCCAAAAGTTGTCCTAAAATTTTCGATGGGTACTTGAAAGGAAGCAGGATGAGACGAAGAAAAGTAATCAGGAGTAGTAGGGTAAAGATAAAGCCCATTTCCAAAGAGAAATGGGGTTCCAGGTGTGGAATCTTCTACTAATTCCTCCTCTATGGAAATCAAATATGGTGGAAGAACTTGATCGTTAGGTTCGTAAAATATTTCTGGTGTTGATGAAAGTGTAGTTTCAACAATTATTGATGTCTGAGAGGTAACAACTTTTGAATGTTGAAATTCAAACTCCAGATGTTCAGGTAAATGAACAACAGTTTCAAAGGGAGGTTCCTAAACAACTTCAGGTTCTGATGTAACTTCTATTTGAACTGGGATAGATTCTGGACCAACTTCTGGTTGAATTGATTCAAGTTTAGAAGAACTTTCTAGTTGAACAATTTCAAGTTGATTATCAACTTGTTGTTGGACAACCTCAGTTATTGTTTCACTAGGATCAGTGCTAATGTCCTCAGGTAATTGTGAAACTTCTTCTTTAGGAATGGATGTACTAGAAATAGTCAGAGTAACTAGAGTCTCTGTAGCTACTAAAATAGATGTTTCAGGTAACTCAGATGAAGAACTAAGAGTTCTTAATGTACTAGACTCAGTTAAACGAGACCGCTTTGTTCGAATTGGTGTCGCTTCGGGAGGCAAAGGCAGTTGGCTTGCTATTCTTTGTGAACGATGGGGTTTGGATTGATGTTCCTCCACGATTGCTGATTAATTTTATTATTAAAAATAAATAAAAAAGAAAGGGGTAACTAGGCAAAAGGTTTACCAGGCAACTGTGAACTGCAGAATACCTCATGGCAAACCAAGAAGTACGAATAGGAAATCTCCCCAAATGCTATGTTCGGTGTATCACATTTGCAAGGCGGCCGACTTGGTTACTTAAGGATGGATAGCAACCTAGTGTTGTCCTCCCATATGTACTTGAAGGTATGTGGAGGCCCAGTCTGTATAAGCATTGTCTAATGCAAAACAACATGGTGAGAGCATTCCCATATACTTTAAGTACTGTAACACCGCCCTATATACCAGAAGGTACATGGATGAGCTATGATATACTCACGTACTGGAATGAGATATCACACTCGGGATGTATTGCAGACAAGTTAGCCACAACTGCTTGGTTTAACGACACCAAAACACGTCTCTAGCCTTGAACCACTAAATTTTTTCGTTAATGACAATTCTCCATTAGGTAAATTGATGTTTATTTTAATTTGATCTTGCTTAGGAATTTGTCTTTCAAGTTCACCACATGATGTATTCTGAAATTCCTAGGAATGCAACTATCATGATAATACTTCTTTCCATTCAGTTTTAACAATGAAAATCCTAGCTACTTAGGGATAGAGTAATCATATTTCTTCTGATTAAAGAACAATGAGCACAATCTAAATGCAAGTTCCCTACATTATTCCTTTTAGCACACACAAACTCTTTTCAATGCAAGATGCATGTATTTCTTTTCAATTTCCCTTAATGTGAATGATTCAAAAAGGAAAACTAATGCACAAATGATCAACAAACTCTTTTCATAAAAAAGACGATTTTTTTTACAATTCCTTTTCAAGGAAAGGAAGACTCTATGACACTTTCATTTTCAAAGAAATGAGGAATTATGACACTTTAAATGAAAATACTAATCATATGCACATATCAACCAATTGATCTTTCACGAATCAAGATTTGATGACAATTCAATTTTCGAAGTAAAAGATGATTTTACGACACTTTCTTTCGCTAAATATCAATTGATCAAAACTAACTTTAAACTATAGATTGAAAATGACAAAGTAAATACATAAGAAACATTTATCAATCCTAGTCTAAGTAGGGCCAAATTAAGGAGATGAAAAACTATTTTCAGGGACAAAACATCATTGACATTCAGCAACTCTTTCAAACAAGAGAAAATTGGCAAAAAACTTCAGTTCCTAGATGGGAAACTGACCCTCAAGGGATCAGTGCAGGCAGGAGTTAGAGACAGTGTGCTGAATCACACTAGCTCTATGTGGGAAGTGCACTGCAGCGCATTGTGTCCTTCATTGGACTGCGCTAGTGATAGTAAGCCATTCTGAAGGCAATTTTGACACAGTTTTGACTCAATTTTCAATGAAAGAAGATTGAAATTCAATCAATGAACAAAAGTACAGTATGTAGAAATGCCTTAAGAGGCTAATGAGTTACTAAGATGGATGATCGCTTCCCTAGCGAAGTCAGCAATTTGTTTTGGGAATTTTTAGTGTTCCTGGATAAACACCTAACCCTCTAGACTAGTAGCTTAATCTAGAAACAATAATACAAAGCATTCTCTACCTTTTCTATAAACAATAGATAAAATAAGAGAATAGAGAACATACTTGTAGCTTCCGCTTGTTCCTTATCTCCCTTGACTGATTTTGTTGCTCCTTCCTGTACTTAAGTTGCTTGAGAAGTACCTATACATAGATAGAAACAAGAACCCATCAAAGCATATGATAATTATCTATTGATTAAACATAGCATGGAATCAAGTACATGGTAAGCATATGCAAGCATCAAAAGACAATACAAGCATATGGAAAAAGATTTGAACAGTTTATTAGTGAAAGGAAGAGTTACAACCCAATTTGCCTGATTCAACATCAATCCTCCAATTCAATCCCATCCTCTCCTCACAACAAGCAAGATGCTTTGAAATCATTACAATACTTGCAATCCACCCAAATCTCATACCAACAACATCTCCCTACCATTTAATAATTTCCAGCCCTTGATCACTTAGATGAGTGGTCTTTTTATAGGTGAATGAAGGAAGTTATGCCATGAATGGTGATAATGAATGCCCTCCTAAATTTAGAATTCAGTTCCATGGTAACAGGGATAAGGGGATTGATGTTGCTTAACTCCCTTCCTCATCCAAATGCAAACTCAAAGGAGTGGATAGCCTTGAGAAACTTCTAGAGGCATCCAGTGGACAAGGAATCTTTCAAACCCTCACAAAAATTCACTCAAATTGGCCCAGCGTAGGCCAAAGAGGGACCAAGTGCACTGCATAGCACCCTGAAAATGTATGGTTTTCATTGCACTGCACCCTAATGAAGGCCTACCTGCGTTGATCTTCTTAAAGGTAGTTTCTGGATGTTTACAGTGATGGAACTTCTTGGGAAGTGAGGCATTCTGATTAACTTCTTTAGGGCATGTAACAACTGCATTAGGGGTTGATGGGCCCTAATAGTATCGATCTGCAAGTTGGGGTTGATGTGCCCAAATGGATCTGTAACAGAACCTCAAGTAAAATATATTTCATGCTTATCATTGACAATTTTAATAGAATTATATGGGTAGTTTTTTTTAGAGAAAAATCAGATGCCTTAGTAAAGTTTAATAATTTTAAGTCCATGCTTGAGAATGAGACATACTATAAAAATCAAATGCATAAGATATGCCACTGGTGTTGGGCTTACCTCCAAGGAGTTTTATGATATTTGAAAAGAACAAGGTATTAAAATATAGTAAAACATAGCAAAGACTCCACAATAGAACGGTGTAGTAGAGAGAGCCAACATATATGTCCAATAGTTGGCTAGAGCCATGATGGGAGAAAGAAGTATATCACATAGATTTTGGGCTTAAGAAATACACACAATAGTTTTAGTTTTGAACAAAGCACACTTTAGGCCAAACAAAAATAAAATCCCATATGAGCTATGGTATGACAGACCTGCTACAATCAAGCATTTCAGAGTATTTGGGAGTGAATACTATATCAAGAAGAATGATGAAAATCTTGGTAAATTCAATGCAAGATTTGATGAAGGTATTTTTCTTGGTTGCTAAAAATAACAAAGGCTATAGAAATTACAACAAGAATACAAGAAAATTAGTCAATTGTATATATGTTAAAGTTGATGAGCACATTAATTTTGTAAGCAAACAACCAACAAACATCAATACCAATGACCAAGTCAGCCATGATGAGGATAATGATGAACCTACTATAGATGATGACATTGAAGAACCCTTCAGTCCACAATCAAGATATATTGCAAGGTATGTGCAAAAATGCCACCCAGTTAATCAAGTTGTATGTGACTTCCATGCAGGTGTTTAGAAAAGAAGAAGGTTGATAAATCCCCCTAATCAAGTGTATGTAGCCTTGTTTTCAATGATGTAACCAAATAATTTTTCTTAGGCTAGCCAATATGAAAATTAGATAAAATCCATGAATGGTGTATTGGTTTTTCAAGTGCAATAGATACAAGAACAATATTTTTGAAATATAGATAATTACTTCTAATGATATAGATCTTATTTTAAAAATTCCTGTTTATCATTAAGTAATTACACTTCAGAAATTCAACCATAAAACCATAAAGACAGTAGAGATAAAAAAGAACAAAGAGAACACAAGTTTTACCATGGGAAAAAACCACTGAGGGGGAAAACCCAACAACATTTTGCTTAGGGAGTTTTTTTAGTTTAATAAGTGATACATTTAATGTTGCTAACCAACTATGAAGTCAAACTAACAAACTCAACTTATGCTCAAACTTGGTCAACAACCCTCAAGTCAAATTTCCCTACAACTCAACCCTTGAATGTCAGGGCCTTATAATACTAGTGTATCCCTCATATTGTTATTGTTTTCCCCATATAATCCCACTTTTTTTTATTGTTCTGCCCTTACATTATTATTGTTATGTAGGCCCTATGTATATTGTGACCCTTTAGACTCGTATATATACCAAAGGACGTTTTGTCATTTGAATAATCCAAGAATTGTTCATTTATGTGATGTAAATAGAGTTTTCCCTCTCAAAGAGTATTATTTTCATCGTTGATATATATTTTCTTCCATTTTGTGATCTAGTTACATAACATTTGGGTTCATTGCTTTGGATCCTACAGTTTCACTGCTTCAAATAGGTCATCTTGGATTTTTCACCATAACTTTTTTTATTTTTTATTTTTTTTGTGAGTCTTAAAAATATGAAATTTTGACCATATTGATCCAAACTCTTTATGAACATCATGTTGTAGTTTATAAACCTATACAGAAATTACCTTCATATGAATTCTAAAACACATAAAATAAACAATGCGAGAACATAACACATAAAACACATATACACAGAGATTTCCCCTGGATCCAAACACCAGGACTACCAGCTTGATTTTTCATTATGTTCCTTTCAAGGTTACAATACATATTTATACATGCCGAAGCATCCAATACCATGGACTGAAAACCATCGCGTCCAAAACCATGGACAAAAAAACCATCGCATCCAAAAAACATGTGCAAAAATCATGCACAAAACCATAGGTGGGTCCACCCAACCTAGCATAGGTTCCAAAACCAAAATTTTCCGCGGCATTGCCCTAGACCACATAGAGTGGGGTTACCTACACCCTTCAAACCCCCTATTACCCCCCCAATATGCAATCAGTGCAATGAATTGGGGGCTCCACCCCCCCTCTAACCCCCTGGTTAACTACGTGGGCTAGTCATGGAAAGAATATAACACAACCCAACATTCTCCCACTTGTTGTTTTCTTTCCATAGGGAGCCACAAGAGAGCTTAGTC
>APFE031284477.1:11157-38815 GCA_000404065.3 Pinus taeda
ACAAGTACGCAGGTACAATGAGCTTGGGATGCATACACGCAGGCAAGGTAGAGAGAACCTGCGTACCCAGAGATAAACATGATTTTTACTGACTTTCTCTCTTTCTTGAAGTCTGACATGGAGAGCAGAGGTATAAGGCTTGACAAGGAGGATAATATGACTATTGATGGAGCCATATTAACTGCAGATAGTCATGGTGACAAATTTTAGTGTAACAGAGACATTTTCCATCCTTCTGTAATTCAGAGTATTTATCTTCTGAAAGATACTCTTTCATACTTTTGACAGTTTCAAAAGATTATTCATCTTTTGCAAAACCTGTAATCACATCAAATTTATTAGATTCAAATATACAAGGTTTCATATCTTCTTGCTGATCTCAATTTGTCCAACAGTGTAGAAAATCATCAATAATTTCTTCCTCAGAAAAATAAACTTCTTGTTGTCTTGAACTATCGCAATAGTTCATGAGATCTTTAACTAATTTCCATTCTTCATTTTCACCTAGAACTTCACCTTGTTCTGCCTCACAAACAGAAACTTCCATTTCCAACTCAGCTTCTCTGAGCTTTTCCACCAGCCACTTCACTTGCCTCTGTTATAGCCTTTGTTGTAAGTCATGCCACTTTACTGTCTTTTTCCTCAACACTCAACCTTGTCTTTGGCTTTCCTCTAGTAGCATCCTTAATGCATCGAGTTTTTGTTTAACTCTGCAATCTCCTTTTCAAGCTCCTCTTGACTCATTCTCTTGCCATTTTCCTTGTCATCCTCCTTCTTCACTTTTCTTCTGTTGTGGTCTTCCTCAGAACCTTTACTATGACTATTAGTAGTCATCTCCTTCTCTATATTCATGAGATCCTCACTCACTTACTATGAGTTGCATTAAAGCCTTTGCAATAGCAAGTCCTCCCTGCTGCCACTTACCTCACGAAGCTTTCCTCTGTACCTGGTCTTTTGGCAAGCACTTGGTTCTCTATTCTTTGGAACCTCTTTTAAGCACTTCTCTCTGCTCCTTCTAGGCTTCAACTCATCTGCACCTTTTTAAGAACACAATTGTCTTGTTTATCCAACCTCTGTTAGAATTCTTCAAGGTTCTCCCACATTATGCTTTCATTCAGAAACTCTTACCAGCTTCCTTCATCTCTTAACAATTCTATCCACATCCTCTATGGAATTTCCTTTATGATCTTCCTGTGAGATGCAACAATACCTCTGCAGTAACAAGTCTCCTTCTTGCTACATATTCCTCACTAAGCTTCTCTCCTCTAAGCCTAGTTTTTTGGCATCTCTCTGGTTCTTTCCTCTGGAACCAATTGAGCACTCCTTGCTCTAGGTTGCTGCAATCTTCTCACCTTCTATCTTCAAGACCTCTACATGATCTTGTTCTATCATTCACCTGCACTTTGAATGGATTGTTCTCTATTTCCTTTTCATCTACAAATTATGCTACACTTTATCTCTGTGTGCCTACTTTTTTTCAGATTTAAAATCTTATCTCCTCTTGCCTGCATACATACCTTCAAAACATAAGTCAACAGAGTTTTCTCAAAGAATTCTTATGCACACATAATTCCTTATTCAACTCTGATACCAAATGATGCCAACCTAAGCCCACAATACCCACATTATGCTTAAAAATTTCATGTCACTGGTTAAAACATAGCTTAATACATAATATATGCTCCGCTTATTTCAATTATAACTCTTGTATAATAGAAATACACATAACCCACACTTAACCTTACCTTTCCGCCTTTTCACGACCCGAGCACATATACTGAGGCTCTCCTTATCACGTTCAACCTCCACCATTGATTTCACTCCTTCAGATCAACGACTATCACGTGATCTCCAACCTTAAATCATTCAACTGCCGGAACTCAAAGAAGTTAAATTTCTTTGAATAACTCATTGGGTTTGCTAGGAATGTTAACCTGTGCGCACCTTCGAGCGCGATACCCATCTGATCGATCAACCGATGAACGGTCTGGATTGCTGGAACTCAATGAGGTCTTAACCTTGTTGTATAAACCCTCATCGCGTCCAATTTTGGAATTAACATCTGCGCATGTGAGCATGTGATATCCGTCAGATCAATCACCCAACAGACGGCTATGGTCTATCGAGACTTCAAGTGGATTTAGTCCCAGTTCATAACTTTCTAGGGTCTGTTTTATTATTACCACTTACGGCTTTGAGGTCGTGCGAGAAACCACACTCCGCTTAAGCGAATCACTCCGTCCTTTTGCTAACACGTGGCTTAATCTCTACCATTAAACTTCTTTACTCTCATGGTTGAAAACTTTCATGATCTCCTGATCATGTGTTCTCATATGTTGATAGAAAACCTCCAGGTTCCCAAACTATAGTTTGTAGTTGTCTGAAATCTCTACACCTTTGTTGCTATTGTATGTCTGTTATCTTCTGTTTCATCTTCCTCTCCTTGTCAATAAGGTTAAAATTCTAATTGATCACTCCTCCTACTGCTATAAATCTCTTCCATATGGACTGCTTCATCATTAATTGCCATAACTCTTCAATCTCCATTTCTAGCACATCCTTGGGCTGGTCCATACTCTTCCATTTACTGCTACCTCTTTCTCTTTGCTTCAGTTTTTTGCTGCTGTTCACTAACTCTTCCAACTGTTTTTCATTATCTTCTCTTTGAAGTTGTCGGATTATTACTCTTACTTTGGTCCTTTTCACATTTCTCTAGCATTCTTTCTAGCAACATAATATCTTTAGTCCATGGATTAAATACTTCCACAGAATCTACCTCTTCCATTTTTACTTGGCAGCTCATATGTGCCAAATTTTCTCCATCATCTGCAACAAAACCTACACTCACAAAACAATTATTAAAATGAAAAACATAAGGCCTCAGTGCCTCTTCTCCCTTTGGCAACACCTCAGTATGTTGCTATGATTTTTCCTCTTCTATCAACACATCAGTATGCGGATTCTTCCTCTTTAAAGAATCCTCCAAAGGACTCTCGAAACTGTTAGAAAATATCTCTTCCACACCATCTACTTCAATGATGTCTTTCTGCTCCTATCCACTATAATCACACTATCATACTCTGAGTTTTCCAGCAAATACTCCAGTAATTCAATTTCTTTGTGAAACTTCATAAGTACTTCATCATTACTTATAATTCATGCATTTATACACAAATTATCAGTTTGAAAATTACAAGGTTCAACAGTCTCAACTGTTGCTTCACATATTAGCTCCTCAGACTGAATTGCATCTCCTTCTTTCACAAGAAATTGTTCTTGGATTGGAGCAGCTTCAAACATCAATGCTTTGATAAATTCTTTCTATTGCAATAATTCACTGCTTCTCTCATTTAAGAGACATTCTCCATCCTTCTTTACTTCAAAGTATTTATCTTCTGAAAGATACTTTTCCATACTTTTGATAACTTCAAAAGATTGTTCATCTTCTACAAAACCTGTAATCACATCAAATTTATTAGATTCAAATATACAAGGTTTAATATCCTCTTGCTGATATGAATTTGTCCAACAGTTCAGAAAGTCATCAATAATTTCTTCCTCAACAAAATAAACTTCTTGCTATCTTGAACTATCACAATAGTTCATGAGATCTTTAACTGATCTCCATTCTTCATCTTGACCCAAAACTTCACCTTGTTCTGCCTCACAAATAGAAACTTCCATTTCCAACTCAACTTCTCTGAGTTTTTCCACAAGCCACTTCACTTGCTTCTATTGTAGCCTTCGTTGTAACTCATGCCACTTTACTGCCTTTTTCCTCAAGACCCAACCTTGTGTTTGTCTTTCCTCCAGTAGCATCCTTAATGCATTAAGTTCTTCTTTAACTCTGCAATCTCCTTGTCAAGATCCTCTTGCCATCTGCCTTAGCATCCTCCTTCGTCAATTTTCTTCTATTGTGGTCTTCCTCAAAACCTTTACTATGACTATTAGTAGTCATCTCCTTCTCTATCTTCATGAGCTCCTCACTCACTTACTATGAGCTACATTAAAGCCTCTACAACAGCAAGTCCTCCCTGCTACCACTTACCTCACCAAGCTTTCCTCTGTACTTGGTCTTTTGGCAAGCACTTGGTTCTCTATTCTTTGGAACCTATTTTGAGCACTTCTCTCTACTCCTTCTAGGCTTCAACTCATCTGTACCTTTTTAAAAACACAACTGTCCTCTTTATCCAACCTCTGTTAGAATTCTTCAAGGTTATGCCACATTATGCTTTCGTTCAGAAATTCTTACCAGCTTCCTTAATCTCTTAGTAATTCTACCCACATCCTCTATGGAATTTCCTTTATGATATTCCTGTGAGCTGCAACAATACCTCTGTAGTAACAAGTCTCCTTCTTGCTACATATGCCTCACTAAGCTTCTCTCCTCTGAGCCTAGTCTTTTGGCATCTCTCCGGCTCTTTCATATGGAACCAATTGAGCACTCCTTGCTCTACGTTGCTGCAATCTTCTCACCTTTTGTCTTCAAGACCTCTACATGATCTTGTTCTACCATTCACCTGCACTTTGAATGGATTTTTCTCTGTTTCCTTTGCATCTGCAAATTCTCCTACACTTTATCTCTGTGTGCCTACTGTTTGTCAAATTTAAAATCTAATCTCCTCTTGCCTGCATACATACCTTCAAAACATAAGTCTTAGAACATAGTTTTCTCAAATAATTCTTATGCACACAAAATTCCTTATTCAACTCTGATACCAAATGATGCCAGCCTAAGCCGACAATACCCACATTATCCTTAAAAATTGCATGTCATTGCTTAAAACCCAGCTTAATACATAATATATACTCCGCTTATTTCTATTATAACTCTTGTATAATAGAAATACACATAACCCACACTTAACCTTACCTTTCCACCTTTTCAAAACCCTAGCACATATACCGAGGCTCTCCTTATCACGTTCAACCTCCACCGTCGATTTCACTCCTTCATATCAACGACTATCGCGTGATCTCCAACCTTAACTCATTCAACTGTTGAAACTCAAAGAAGTTAAATTTCTTTGAATAACTCATCGGGTCTGCCAAGAATGTTAACTTGCGCACACTTTCGAGCGCGATACTTGTTCGATCGATCAACCGATGAACGGTCTCGATTGCCGGAACTCAACGAGGTCTTAACCGTTTTGTATAAACCCTCACCACGTCCTATTTTGGAATTAACATTCATGCATGTTAGCACGCAATATTCGTCTGATCAATCACCCAAAAGATGGATGTGATCTATCCAGACTTCAACTGGATTTCGTCACAGTTCATAACTTTCTGGGGTCCGTTTTTTTATTACTAGTTACGGCTTTAAGGTCGTGCAAGAAACCACTTTCTACTTACAAAAACTGCTCCGTCCTTCTCCTAACACGTGGCTTAATCTCCGCTGCTCAACTTATTTACTTTGTTCGATGCAATTTAATCCTAGCCATTTATCTCCATTGCTCCCGATCATTGATCTAATTGATCCAACGACTATGCTTCGTTGTTACGTTCTTTTGGCTATACATTGTAATAGTCCAATTGTTCAGGTTTCTGCTTGTGTTTTTAGTTCTCACCTCCCAGTCTTTAATTATTCTAATCTGATATTTAACTTCGTTCTTTATTCCTTCGCTCTTTTACGCTTCCACTACATAACTCCTTAGGCTTAAAGAAACTTACATTGTACCTTCTCTGTAACGTTAAATTTTCCTCCAACTTTGTTTGTGTGTAAACATGATACACTCTTCCTTGCACTTTGTCTCTGCATTTTGCACACCTGCAACCCTATGTTATACACAATTACTTCTAATACACACAATCTATAATTCCATCAATCAACACACATCACACACTCAGGAATCGAAATCTCTGTGTATATATAAACAAATAATTAGATCATGAGTCTCTGTCTCTCACTGTCCTGATTTTCTTATCAGTGGCCTTTTCCTTTCCTATCTTCCCATAGGATTACAATCAAACCTATCTAACTCTTGAACTAATTCCTAGCTAGCTAACCTTCTTCCATGCCTTTTAGGCTTACATTTATACAAAAGGATTCTATAACCAATTCCTGGTTTATATCCATAACCTTCCCAACAAAATCCTAAAATCTCTTCTTTATCCCTAAGGATCCTCTCTAATCCGCAAAATCATCAACTAATTCCTAATCTAAGTTTTTACAATTAAATCCCAAATATCTCAATCTCTATGAACTCTCATCTATCCTAAATCTCTGATCAAAATTACTCAAAACCTTAATAATTACATTAATTTGATATTCAGGAAACCAACTTCCTTGAAAACACAAGAGCCACTATGTCTATTAAAATACAATTATATTTCTAAGCCGAATGCTCCTGCATCAGACTCTCAAGGTTGAAAACATTCATGATTTCTTGATCATGTCTTCTCATATCTTGATAGAAAACCTCTAGGGTCCTAAACTTTAGTTTGTAGTTCTCTGAATGCTCTGCACGTTTACTGCTACTGTATGTTTGCTATCTTTTGTTTCATCTTCCTCTCCTTGTCAATCAAGTTCAAATTTTGATTGATCACTCCTCTTTCTACTGGAAATCTCTTCCATATGGACGAATTCATCATTAATTGCCATAACTCTTCAATCTCCATTTCCAACACATCCTTGGGCTGGTCCATACTCTGCCATTTACCGCTACCTATTTCTCTTTGCTTTAGTTTGTTGTTGATGTTCACTAACTCTTCCAACTGCTGCTCATTATATTCTCTTTGAGGTTGTCAGATTCTTACTCTTACTTTGGTCCTTTTCACATTTCTCTAACATTCTTTCCAGCAACATAATATCTCTGTTCCATGTATCAAATACTTCCACAAAATCTACCTCTTCCATTTTTACTTGGCTGCTCATATGTACCAAATTTTCTCCATCACCTGCAACAAAACCTGCACTCAAAAAACAATTATTAAAATTAAAAACATAAGGCCTTAGTGCCTCTTCTCCCTTTGGCAACACCTCAATATGTTGCTATGATTTTTCCTCTTCTATCAGCGCATTAGTATGTTGATTCTTCCTCTCTAAAGAATCCTCCAAAGGACTCTAGAAACTGTTAGAAAATATCTCTTCCACACCATATGCTTCAATGATGTCTTTCTGCTCTTGTCCAATGTAATGAACTCCTTCTTCTCCTTCTTTCACAGAAATTGTTCCTGGATTGTAACAGCTTCAAACATCAATGCTTTGCTAAATTCTTTCTGCTGCAATAATTCACTGCTTCTCTCATTTAAGAGACATTCTCCATCCTTCTTTACTTCAGAGTATTTATCTTCCGAAAGATACTCTTCCATACTTTTGACAGCTTCAAAAGATTGTTCATCTTCTGCAAAACTTATAATCACGTCAAATTTATTAGATTCAACTATACAAGGTTTCATATCCTCCTGTTGATCTGAATTTCTCCAACAGTTCAAAAAATCATCAATAATTTCTTCCTCAGCAAAATAAACTTCTTGCTATCTTGAACTATCACAATAGTTCATGAGATCTTTAACTGATCTCCATTCTTCATCTTGAACTAGAACTTCACCTTGTTCTGCCTCACAAATAGAAACTTCCATTTCCAACTCAGCTTCTCTGAGTTTTTCCAGCAGCCACTTCACTTGCCTCTGCTATAGCCCTCGCTGTAACTCATGCCACTTTACTGCCTTTTTCCTCAAGACCCAACCTTGTCTTTGGCTTTCCTACATTAGCATCCTTAATGCATCGAGTTGTTCTTTAACTCTGCAATCTCCTTGTCAAGCTCCTCTTGTCTCATCCTCTTGCCATTTGCCTTGGCATCCTCCTTCTTCACTAGTTGTTCTTTAACTCTGCAATCTCCTTGTCAAGCTCCTCTTGTCTCATCCTCTTTCCATTTTCCTTAGTATCCTCCTTCTTCACTTTTATTCTGTTGTGGTCTTCCTCAGAACCTTTAGTATGACTATTAGTAGTCATCTCCTTCTCTATCTTCATGAGCTCCTCACTCACTTACTATGAGCTGCATTAAAGCCTCTGCAACAGCAAGTCCTCCCTACTGCCACTTACCTCACCATGATTTCCTCTGTACTTGGTCTTTCGGAAAGCACTTGGTTCTCTATTCTCTGGAACCTCTTTTGAGCACTTCTCTCTACTCCTTCTAGGCTTCAACTCATTTGCACCTTTTTAAGAACACAATTGTCCTCTTTATCCAACCTTTGTTAGAATTATTCAAGGTTCTGCCACATTCTGCTTTCATTCAGAAACTCTTACCAGCTTCCTTCATCTCTTATAAATTATACCCATATCCCTTGTGGAATTTCCTTTATGATCTTCCTGTGAGATGCAACAATACCTCTGCAGTAACAAGTCTCCTTCTTGCTACATATGCCTCACTAAGCTTCTCTACTCCGAGCCTAGTCTTTTGGCATCTCTCTGGTTCTTTCCTCTGGAACCAATTGAGCACTCCTTGCTCTAGGTTGCTGCAATCTTCCCACCTTCTATCTTCAAGACTCTACATGATCTTGTTCTACCATTCACCTACACTTTGAATGGATTGTTCTCTATTTCCTTTGCATCTGCAAATTCTCCTACACTTTATCTTTGTGTGCCTATTGTTTGTCAGATTTAAAATCCGATCTCCTCTTGCCTGCATACATACCTTAAAAACATAAGTCTTAGAACAGATTTTTCTCAAAGAATTCTTATGCACACAAAATTCCTTATTCACCTTTGATACCAAATGATGCCAGCCTAAGCCGACAATACCCACATTATTCTTAAAAATTGCATGTCATTGGTTAAAACCCATCTTAATACATAATATATACTCTGCTTATTTCTATTATAACTCTTGTATACTAAAAATACACATAACTCGCACTTAACCTTACCTTTCCACCTTTTCACAACCCTAGCACATATATCGAGGCTCTCCTTATCGTGTTCAACCTCCACTGTTGATTTCACCCCTTTAGATCAACGGCTATCGCATGTTCTCCAACCTTAACTCATTCAACCGCCGAAACTCAAAGAAGTTAAATTTATTTGAATAACTCCTCGAGTCCATTAGGAATGTTAACCTATGCACACTTTCGAGTGCCATACCCATCTGATCGATCAACCGATGAACGGTTTGGATTGCGAGAACTCAATGAGGTCTTAACCTTGTTGTATAAACCCTCATCTCGTCTGATTTTGGAATTAACCTCCATGCATGTTAGCACGTGATATCCGTCTAATCAATCACCCAACAGACGACTGTGATCTATCCGGACTACAAATGGATTTAGTTAGAATTCATAACTTTCTCGGGTCCTTTTTTCTATTACTGCTTATGAAAACTGCTCTGTCCTTTTGCTAACGCATGGCTTAATCTCTGCCGCTCAAATTCTTTACCTTATTTGATGCAACTTAATCCTGGCCATCTATCTCCTTCACTCTCGATCATTTATCTAATTGATCCAATGAATATTCTTCGATGTTACGTTTTTTTGACTATATGGTGTAATAGTCCATTTGTTCGGGTTTCTGCCTGTGTTTTTAGTTCTCGCCTCCGGTCTTCAATTATTCTAATCTGATCTTCAACTTCGTTCTTTATGCCTTCACTCTTTTACGCTTTTGATGCATAACTCCTTAGGCTTAAAGAACCTTACAGTATACCTTCACTGTAACGTTAAAGTTTCCTCCAACTTTTTCTGTGTGTAAACCCGATACACTCTTCCCTGCACTTCGTCACTGCGTTTTGCACACCTGTAACCCTATGTTATGTAGAATTACTTATAATACACACAATCTATAATTCCATCAATCAACACACATCACACACTCAGGAATCGAAATCTCTATGTATATATAAACAAATAATTACATCATGAGTCTATGTCTCTCTCTAGCCTGATTTTCTAATCAGTGGCCTTTTCCTTTCCTATATGCCCGTAGGCTTACAATCAAAGCTATCTAACTCTCAAACTAATTCCTAGCTAGCTAACCTTCTTCCATGCCTTTTAGGCTTAAATTTATACAAAAGGAATCTATAACCAATTCCTGGTTTAGATCCATAACCTTCTCAACAAAATCCTAAAATCTCTTCTTTATCTGTAAGGAACCTCTCTAATCCACAAAATCATCAACTAATTCCTAATCTAAGTTTTTACAATTAATTCCCAAATCTCTGAATCTCTATGAACTCTAAACTGTCCTAAATATCTCATCAAAATTACTCAAAACCTTAATAATTACATTAATTTAATATTCAGGAAACCAAATTCCTTGAAAACACAATACTCACTATGTCTACTAAAATACTATGATATTTCTGATCCAAATGCTCCTGCATCACTTCTATAGACTTTGTTTGGGAAATATGAAGAGTTGTGAAGAATCCTTCATATGAAGACAGGTTGTCATGAATATAGCAGTGATGCTGTAGGTTGACAAAATTCAGTGAAGAGGATTTTGGGAGCAAAGAATTATTATCAAACATATCTCAACAAAATATAGCAGTGGGTTGGATCCCAAAGGGTTGGTGCCCTGAAGGTTAGAGCCTCAAACAAGACAGGCTTGGTGCCTTGACAAGATAGGGTCGGAGCCCTTGGGGTTGGTGCCTCAAAACTGAAAGGATTGGTGTCCTTGGATTTGCTGCTCCTAAATCCAAGGTTGGTGCCTTGACAAGATAGGGTTGGTGCCCTAGAGGTTGGAGCCTCACAAAAGACCAAGTTAGTGCTTGGAAACGGGTTGGAGCCCTATATATATTGTACCTGATTTATTGTAAAGATTATATTAATAAAAACATTTATTCCTATTGTTCATTTTGTGTTCTAAATATAATTGATTTAACTGGTAAAAATAAAATTGTAAATAAATATTGATTCACACCCCCTCTCAGTATTTCCAACAATTGGTATTAGAACGAGTACCTTCACTCAAAGCCTAACAGTTTGAAGGTTGATCAATTAAAACACAAATGGAAAAGCCAGGGAAGAAAGGCTCCATTCCTCCTAAAGATGTGTCTCCCTCAACAATCAAATTTGAATTCAATTGATTTGTAAAGGCTCCATGGTTCAATGGAAAATTTGATATATGGGAAGCAAGAATGAGGAATTTATTAAAGACTCAACGCATTGAATATGGAAATTAGTGATTGTTGATAGCATGATGGATGTAGAATCCAAGGAGTATAATTGCAAAAGCAATGAAGGCAATCTTGAATGGGCTACCAAGTTATATAAAGAACAATTTAGGAAAATGTTCATCAGCAAAGGGTATATGGGACAAGCTTCATGACCTTCACTCAAAAGGAGCATTGACCATGACCACTAGTCAAGACGATGGTGGAACCCGAGAAGGAAATCCAGAACTCATCATAGAAGCTCAAAATGAGAATGATGACATCAAGGCTAAAGAATACCTAGAAGATGAAGAGAATGAAAAATATTTTGAAGAAGATCTACTCACTAACTTATGGCTACCATGGTAAAGATTATCAGTTTGAAAAAGGAAAATGAGGAACTTAAGAAGAAAGCACTAGTTGGTGACCTAGACCAAACAAGGAAGAAAGTTGACCTTGTCAAGCTTCAAGTACAAGAAAGGGATGAAGAGCTTGCCAAGCTTAAGAAGGAATTTCATCAAATCAAAAGAAAGCATCATGAAGAAGTCATATCCATGACAAATCAATTGGATAAAGCAAAGAAACGGGAAAATAACTTATCAAGCCACCTTGAGCAAAGGCACAAGATCTTGAAGAAAATTTAAGCAAATATTGGTCAATACAAGGAAGAGGTCTCCTCCCTTAGATCACAACTAGAAGAAGAAAGGAAACAAGCAAAAGGAACTGAGAAGACAATGGAAGCATTGGTAATCATAGAAGGACAGGTTGATGAAGAAGAAAAGGAGAAAAACACCATTATATGCCAACTAAAAGCAATGGATGAAGAAATATTCAAACTAAAATCTGACCTCAACCTTCTCAAGGCTGAAACATGTAAAGCTACAAGGATCATGGAAGAAATGGAGAGCAGTCTAGCTAAGGAAAATGAAGAAATATTCAGAATGAACCCATATATCATCTCCCTTAAAATAGAAGCAAATGAAGCAATACATATCAAGGAAGAGTTTGAGATACAACTTGCTAAGAAGAATAATGATTGTGAAAGATTTGAAGAAGAGATTGTCTCCCTCAAGAAAAAGGTTGAAGGGATGGAATTTTTTTGAAGAGCTCTCAAGCCTTGGATGACATGCTTAGCCATCAAAGATCCCCATTTGATAAATCAGGTCTTGGCTATGAAGTAGAGTCCTCAAGAAAGAATGATATTGCTTCAGAAAACAAGAATGTGAGGAAGCTAGAAATAAATGTTGATGCTTCCAGTTCTAGTAAACACAAGGATAAGAGTCAAGGCAACAATCAAGGAAATCCTATTCCAAGAAGAAATGTAGATGATGTGAAGCATGCAAGAAGAAATGGTTATAATCAAAGGATCTCAAGGTAGAAAGACTTCAAAAGTACATCAAGGAAACCTTCTTCTCCCAGGTACCAAAGTATATTTCATGGTTATTGTTATTCTTGTACAAACTTTGGACACATGGCAAAATATTGTAGGGAATACCACAAAGATAGACATTATGGTCCCCAACAATCTCTGATAAGTAATGCTAGACGAAGAAATCATGAATTCTTATTCATGAACAACATAGAATGCTTCAAGTTTCATAACATTGGTCATATGACACATAATTGTAACTTAACTTGGGATCCTATACAAGCTAGAACCATGCCAGAGAAGAGAATTACACAAGTATGGAGAAGAAGAAAATACAATCCGAAAATCTCTTGAACTCTCCAGCCAAGAGCACATGTTGTTGACTTGATGAAGATATCCTTGATATTCCGAGTGTTTGATGATGGGATTCTGCCAAAAAGAGACCACGCATACAATTAGGAAGAGCTTTTGATTCTTGATCATTATTGCAGAAGCTATCTGTGAAAGGGTCCTTATGAAATCCTTGATGAGCTATATTAACAAGCATTCTTTGATAGATAATTTCTTAGGAACACTCCTTTGAAAGAACATGATCTCCTATCTATCCAATGGACTGTTGTTAAAGATATCTTCCACTTAATCTCGAAACAAAAATTGGAGCAGCAGAAGGCCATTTAATGCTAATAAGCGAATAACTATGTTGTTGTTATTACAGAAGTTGAATATTTCAACTCAGGGATTTGATGTGAGAAAAGATAAATTATGGACACAAATAGAGGCAACCTTCAAACAAACAGATACATTTGGGAATGAAGCTTGAAGAAAGAGCATTTGGCAGCATCTAACAAAATTGAAGCATAAACGCTGCCAATCAATAAAAAGAATTCAAAAGATAGTGAAAAATTGGATGTAAAATCTGTGAGTAGAAATAACTTGTAGAAACTTTTACTAGAACACAAGGAAAAATGGCTCATCGAAAGTACTATAGAAAGAAGAATGTTGCATAGTCGAATATAAGCTCAGTTTAATGTTGGTCACTTTGGAAAATAGCAACAGTGAGGCACAACCTCTCACCATCTCATCCGAATGTAATAATGTTAAAATATTGAATGGCAGTGACTTAAAGAGAAGCACATAAATACAAAGGAACTCGGATTTGAATAAAGATAGCGAGAAAGAAAATTTCAGTGGTTTTCTCTCTTTTTTCAGACTATTAAGACCTCTTAAATATGACTATGGAGAAAACAGAATATAGACAAGAATCCTTCTATCTTGAGCAATAAGAAGAGCACCATGACAAAGGGAGAAGTTTGAAAATAGGAGAATTTCGACACAGGGAGTCCTTGTGCACACCTTTTCCATTGATGTCAAAGGGGGGAGAATAATAATATTTCCATCAATGACAAAGGGGGGGATTGTTAATCTAGGTTGTCATTGATGTCAATATAGTAGTGTTTGTGATGGAAAATTCTTTGATACATGATGTTGCCTATTGATGCTCATTGATCATAATGATCATAGTGATGAATGTTTGATATATGATGATATGATGAGTTGGAAGATCCAAGAGGATTAAATACATATATACAGAAATAATAAAAGCAGTAGAGCCATCAGAGTAGTTTATCGGAAGCCATCAAAGAAGAGCTATCAGAAATCATAGGAGTAAAGAGAAGCCACAAGAGCAACAAGCTAAGACAAAGCAGGGTATCGCAAATGCCCAACGGTAAGTGCTATAAAAAAAAAAAGAGGAGAATTATGTTGGAGGAGTAGAGCTATCGGAAGAGAAGCCATAACAGAGGAGTTAACAATAAAGACCACAAAACACATCGACGACCTATATCAACGCTGTATTGACAACTTTATTATATGCCATTACACAAAACCTGTGATTGTGATTTAAGCTGTGGACCCGACCATTCCAATAGAAAAAGCTTTAAAGGAATATTGCATCTATCTTATCAGAAGTTTCATATTGCAAGTCTTAAAGGGTTGTCACTGCGTAGAACCTCGATTGCGATATTACTATAGATCTGAAATAGGTTATGGTAACAAACCTATACAATATCACATACACAACGTCGCAAGTATTGAAGCCTTGTTATATTCAAATCCTTCAGTTGTGATATGTATTTCGGACCCTATGGTTCCATTACAATACGCCTTAATACAATATGGAATTCGTCGCAAATTGCAAACCATAAAATTTTATTATATATCACCAACCCAAATCTATCAATTGTGATATGTGTATTGTAGACCCGTCGGACCATTACAATACAATGTTATGTTATATCGTGTCTACCTCATCAGGACACATATAAAAAATCTTAAGAGTTGACACGGCCAAACAACCGATTGTGATAGTATTGTGGATCACCGATTACGATAAGGGCATGGACCTCGAACCATCGATTATGATGAAGTTGTGGACCCAACAGGTTTATCAACTTGTTTAATATTATATCACATCTATTTCATTGGCAGTATGAATATCAGCCATGTTACATCATTGGTGTTAAGAGTTTCGATTGTGGGATTTTAGATAATTGCGATTGTGATTAATAATGTGGCATGTGGGACCTCCATATGGGCCTTGCGAATACTAGAAAGTGCCTCTCTGATATATTGCGTAGTAAGAGACCTTCCAAAAGTTGTGATTGCGATTAGAGGTGATGTGGCATATGGGGACCACCAGAATTCTATTATAATATGGGTATAGCCTCTCCTATAATGTGATTTCTGTAAAAATGCTAAGTTATAATTGATTGAATATTAACAAAATGTCATCCAATATATTTTAATATATCACCTCATGCACAAGTTGGCCCCTCCACCAATGAACTGGTCGTTTCAACACTTCACTTCGTGTAGTATTCAGGCATTAATTACAAAGAGAAGAAGTAACAGTTCACAACTCATGAACTTGAAGGAACAGAGGAACCGAAGATTGAGCAAGAAGGAATAAAGCCGAAGGTCCAACAGGAAAGAAGCCAAGGGACAAGAAATTCTGTTGATTGGGTTATTCTTTGAAAGGCTCGGACCTGTGATGAATTAATCAAGTACAAAATAGTTCAGTGAAGGGATAATAAAGTTTCATTTGTAATTGTTTGAAGGGAGTAGTAGATAGCACTAGCATTGAAGCATTTGTGAGTTTGTTTCTTGAAAGTAAGATATTGTGATAGTAAGAATGGTGAGTAGTAGTCACTCCTAAAACAGTTACCACAACAGTAAAGAATAGAGGGTTGAAAACAAAGCATTATCTTTATGCAGACATTGAGGGCTTAGCGCAACCTATCAAAGATATCATGTTGAAAAGCATCAACAGATCTTGGAGACATTATTAGAAATCATGATGGCTATTTAAAATCATCATGAGGTAACTTCTGTAGACTTTATTTGGGCAATATGAAGAGTTGTGAAGACTCCTTCATATGAAGACAAGTTGTCATGAATATAGTAGTGATGTTGTAGGTTGACAGAATTTAGTGAATGATTATGGGAGTAGAGAATTACTATCAAACATATCTAGACAAAATATAGTAGTGGGTTGGAGCTTAGAGGATTGGTGCCCTGAAGGTTGGAGCCTCGAACAAGAGAGGGCTATTGCCTTGACAAGATAGGGTTGAATCCCTTAGGGTTGGTGCCTCAGAATTGAAAGGATTGGTGTCTTTGGAGTTGGTGCTCCTAAATCCAAGGTTGGTGCCTTGAAAAGACAAGGTTGGTTCCCTAGAGGTTGGAGCCTCAAAAAAGACCAAGTTGGTGCTTGGAAATGGGTTGGAGCCCTATATATATTGTACCTGATTTATTGTAAATATTATATTAATAAAATCATTATTCCTATTGTTCATTTTGTGTTCTAAATATAATTGATTTAACTAGTAAAAGTAACAATTTAAAAGAAACACTGATTCACCCCCCCTCTCACTATTTCCAACATGGTTATGGCCTAGTGATCCCTGGATTAGACTGTGGATTGTGGTAAAACGTAGAGACTAGGAGACATGAAAATTCCTCACGGTGTAGGTGGATAAATATAGTGGCATCCATGCTTGTTTTGGCCTAGTGACTTGGTGTGGATTGCAATAAAGCCTAGTTTCTTTTGATGAGGGTGAGGTGGTTTAGCCTCAAGATGCCCCGATTGATTATTTTGGTTTGAGTCCCATATTCATGCTTGGAATATGGCATGGGGGTGACTAGCTAAAGAGAGATTTGGCTTAGTTAATCTATGTTAGGGTGGAACGTGGTAGTCTCATACTGGGTTGACTTTCGCATTCATTAATAAGAGGTTCTCTCCTTGGTATCTTATGTGTAAATGTATTGGCTTAGATGTAGATTTTATGGCTAATGTACCCTTGAGATTTATGTTGTTATTATGTTGGCTATAAGCATGTATTATGACAATGAGGATGTATGACTCTCCTCATGTTTTGATTTATAAATGAATGAACAATGTATCTATGACCTAATAGATGATAATGCAGCTAGTGATATAAGGGAGGAATGCTTCTTAGTGATTCTCAGATAAGTATGAGACCCTTATGCTAAGATTTTTTGTTTAAACTTGTAGATTACATATTTGTGACATGTTTGAAGAAATGGTTGTCATGGCTAGTAGGGGTCTAGTCAAGTCCTTGTTCAAGTAATTGAATTTGCATCATTATTTCTTTGTTATATTTCAGTTCTAAAAGTGTCAGGGAGTTTTGAGTAGTGACCTGGGCTTAAAAAAATGGCACAAATCTTGGAGACGCAAGCACAACACTTGAGAAAAAATTCCCTAAAAGCTCCCTTACCATTGTTGTTGGAGCGTTTGGAGCCTCCCAGATGCACCCTTGTCCATATCAAGGGAGCGTCCAGGCGTTTGATGCACTAAAACTTTATTTGGTCTAAGGGGTTGGTTACCTGAGTGCTTGGGATGGCTCCTGGGAGTTTTTCTACTGATGTGGAAGGTCTGTGTGATGTGTTTTTTTTTTTCACTTCCACTTCCTTAACTGACACATAGGGAGTTGAATCATATCATAGTAACTTCTCGTCACATGTTTATGTAGGTTGGTCAGTTACTTGGTTAGATGTGGGAGGAGGGTGTTACATTTTCCATTCCTTGATGGCTTTAATTTTGTTATGGTCTACCTTAACACCCTCATGAGATACAATATGACCCAAATATTCCACCTCATGTACCCCAAAGAAACATTTGGAGGTTTTTTCATACAATTGTTTCTCCTTCAATAGTTTGAGCACCCTATCAACATGTGGAAAATGATCCTTCCAAGACTTTCTATAGATTAGTATATCATAAAAAATGATAACACAATTTTTCTAAGGGTGGGTTTGAAAATGGAATTCAGCAAACCTTGAAATGTGGAAGGTGCATTAGTAAATCCAAAATGCATGAACAAAAATTCATAATGACCATCACGAGTTATGAATGTTTTTTTTATAATGTCCTTAGTCTTCATTCTAATTTGATCATATCCTGAACGAAGATCCATCTTGGTGAAGTAAATTGCTACAAGTAATTCATCCAACAATTCATCAATGATAGGAACGTGAAATTTATCTTTAACAGTGAATTTTTTTAGCTCCCTACAACTTGGACACATACACCATGATCCAACTTTCTTATGTACCAATACTACTGGAGTGGAGAAATAACTTTGGCTAGGTTGAATTATACTAGCCTTTAGCATTTTTTGCAGACTTACGTTTAATTTAACTCTTTTGGGCATAGGGATATCTGTAAGGTATGATGTTTGGAGGAATAATTCCTAAAATCAAGTGAATAACATGATCATGATCACCAATAGGTGGGAAACCCTTGGGAGTCTCAAATACCTTGGAATGATTTTCAAGGGATTTTTGGAGATATGGGAAATGGGAGACTTATATGTTTGAACATCTAGTAAGCATAATTGTGAAATTACACCTCTTTGCTTCTTATTTAAAAGATTTTTCATGCCATTAAAGTTGATATTATTACTAGGTTTCCAACAATACCCCTTAATTCAATTTCCCTTCCTTCGCAAAAAAAAAATTGACAAAAATTTCTTGAAATTTAAAAGCTATCATCTCCAAAGATTGTAAGCATTGGACTCCTAATACAACATCAACACCACCCATTGGAATGGAAATCATTGGACTATTCAATACATATTCCCCCATGGCTAGATTGATATTATGGCATTTCCCTGAGAAATTTGTAGTTCCTCCAGTTGTTGTGGTGTCAACCTTGTAGGTGTTGGAAGGTTAGGAGAGACAACACTTCCATGTTTATTGTAATGAGTGGTAGGCCTCCTTGTTGCCATAATTTTTTTTTCGACTTTTCTTGCCACCCTAAATGCATTCTCCAATGAATTAGGTTCCCAAAGGTGGACGTCATGTTGGATATTATCCTTTAAATTCCCTATGAAGACATCAATCATATGCTCCATAGGAACATCATTTACCTTGATATGCAATCTTTGTAAGTCCTCAATGTGCTCCGCCATTAAACCCTTTTTTTTAGATTTATCAATTGGCTAAAGAAGGTGTCTCTCTTTGTATTGTCATAATGTGCTATCAATTCCTCCATAAAAATTTACCAAGTTACAAGAGATTTATGAGCGCAAACCCAACGATACCACACAAACTGATTGGGTTCTAAACATAAAAATGCAATGTGTACATTTTGTGTGTGTTGTGCATCATATAGATCAAATAATTTCTCCTTTTGTGGTATCCATGTCACTGGATCCTTGCTATCAAACTTCCTCATATCTATCTTTGGAATATGGTTGGTATTAAACCCAAAGTTAGAGTCTCTAAAATCACAATTCACATTACTTTTGTTCTCATCATGAGTTTCATGGAAAACCTTATTGCCATTAGGAAGCATTTATTGTAGTAACTTTTTCAAACCTTCCTTCAAAGCTTCCATTTCTGCTTTTAAACCATCCTTCAAACCTTCCATTTTTTTCTAAACCATCCTTCAAACCTTCCATGTCCATTTTTTACTATTATTCTAAACCACCCATGTTCCATTTTAAACCATCCATCTTAACATTCATCATCACTTCCAATTCATTTTTGGTTACTCTTTGCAAGAGTAAAATTCGTTGCACTTGGTCTCGTAATTTTGATATTTCATGTTGCATTTCTACCTCTTTTTCATGTGTCATAGTAGAGATTTCTAGTTTCTTACTAGGAGTATCCATTTTTTTGTTCCGAGGCATATTGGAACCATATAATGATATCTATGCTTTACTATGCCCTCTGAATTACTTCAGATTTATTTCTAAAACAAAACTTATGAAAATTTGAAATAAATACACACCTTTTTTTCTTTCTTTTTGAAATTGTTTTATCTCTATAATTTCGGCCTCCCAAAGTCTTAAATTCAACCCTCTAACTCTTAATTCCAATGCCACAAGTCAGACCAAGATTGGATTCTTCAAAAAAAAGTTATGCCAAATCTCCCACGATGATCTGATTATGGATTGGTTTAGTAGAGAAAACTTGTACAGGATACCAATTATCAATGTTTCAACCTTCGGCCCTGAAATTGATACATGAAAAACTATAATCACATTTTACGAAATTCAAATCCAATTCACAAAAGGAAAGTGATGACAATTTTTCTCGTAACACCTATTTTAGACTAAATCCTAGAGAATGCAGAAACCCTAACTTATTTAGACCATATCTCCAAAAGTATAGCGAAAGAAGATCTGAAAATTTTACTCAAGGTTCAACAAAATTTCTACTCTATGTGGTTGAAATTTTAGCTTATGAGGATTTGTATAGTTTTTTTTTTATAAAAATTGTTATACCGAACATTACATGATGATCTGTTTGAAGAAGAAAAACCCTATGATTCAAAGCTTTGATACCAAATGTTATGTAACGAGATCAAAAAATAGAAGAAAATACAGATCAACACTTGAAAACAGGCCTCTTCAAGGGGGAAACCTCTTTTTACTTCAAATAAATGAATGATTCTTGGATGATACAAATGACAAGACCTCCTTTGTATATATAAGAGTCTAAAGGATCACAATATAATTAAGGCCTACATAACAATAATAATGTAAGGGCACAACAATAACAAAAGTGGGATTATATGGGGCACAACAATAAAAATACAGGGGTTGCATGGGACATAACAATAATAATAAGGGGTATACACTAGTATTATAGGGACCCAACATAGGTCCTCAATCTATTAAGTATATAAAACAACCTTATAGATGCAATTTATGCTTTAATCTTGATCAAGTTTTTCCGAAATCTTTTGGATCATGCAATTATATTTTGAGGTATTCTTTGCTGCAATTGTAACTAGTGTCGGTCTTCATAATTTAATGTAAATATATTATTTATGTATTTGTTATATTCATTATTATTTTTTATTTTGGTCAAAGCATGTTCTTCATGATTATAGAGTAAAAAATAGTAAAAAAGAAATTATTATGAGTCAAAAGAAAATATATTTGAGTCATGTCCCTTTTGGACATTTGTAAGAAAAATTAATTTGAATTTTTGTTTGATTCAAATTCCACCGAATGATCAAGTTGACCCTCCTTGGGACAAGTCGGTTAGGCCTCCAAGGGCCACCTATTCGATCTCTTAGACAAACACACACACATCTCTCTCTCTCTCTCTCCTCTCTCTCTCTCTCTCTCTCTCTCTCTCTCTCTCTCTCTCTCTAAATAATTATATATATATATATATATATATATATATATATATATAATATATATATAGGACATATTCGACCTATATTGGACACACATTCAAGCACAACACAACTAGCATTTTTCTGAACTACCGAAGCATAAAGGAATTTGAATGAAAGAAGAGCAAATCTAGCACATGTGGAGGATAAATTCTATGAATAAGGACAAGATTCTTAGGCATGTACAAACATATTTTTTGGTCCCTCCGTTACAGAGCCGAAATTTCAGGATGTTGACCAAAAGAGGACCAAAATTTCAGGAAAAAGACTAGATTTGGAGTAGGTTTGACATGTGTCGACTTTGATTCTTGGATGTCTTGGAGGATAGTTGGACTTGATGTTTTTGTGGCATATTTTGGTCTTAGGTCTTTGATATATCATTTGGCCTAATTCTATAAGAGAATTATTTTTGGGTTTTCCCCCTTTGGCAATGCTTTAAACCAAGTCCTAACTTCGCTTTGCAAAGAAAGGGCAAACAACTTGATACTAACATCCTTGTCCTCCACTTCAAATATGCTAAGATAGTCTTCAAAGGCTTGGATATGCTTTTGGGCAGTAATACCATTCTCTCCATCAAATCTTGGGAGATACTCAGGATGATTTTTAGGCAGAGGATTAAGCACGGGAGGCAAAACAAGAGGCTTATATCTATTAGGAACCTTACAAGGCACGGGATTATGTACAGGGATTGGCTGAATGGGCTCGATATGAACAAGGATAGAATGATTGGCTTTCACATTTATTTCCTCCTTGGCTGTATGATGATTTTCAGCAGCATTTAAAGGCCGTTGTTCTAATGTGCAAGGAGGATTTTCAACAACATTTTCAAAAGGAAAATCATAAAAAATTAATTTAAAATTGTCTTTAAAATACAATATACACAACAAAATTTTATGGAAGAGAAAGAACATGACCTCTTGGATAGTAGTCCAGGTCAAAAGCCTGATCTGCTCGTATATTTCTTTTGGGTTCATTTCTCCAACGGAGTCTTTATTATGAGGATTATGTGGAGTCGCCAGGTGGATAAATAAATTAACTTTGAAGGGCCTGATCTCTATCCACCACACAGATCAGAACTAAATATGCAATAAGAAACAAAATATTTTGAGATATTTTGAGATATTTTGATTTTTTGGGATTTTTTCAAAACAGGTTTAAGACTTATTTGAAAGGCAAAATGATAAAAAATGGGGATTTATAGTGATGAACAGATGATTATCCCCAGTGGAGTCGCCATTATGTTATCGCTCAAGTTGTTCCCTTTGACTCCTAAGGGAATACGGCTGAGGTAACCATTAACCAATCTTTGGACTGCAGGTCCTAGCCTACCAGCAGTCAGAGAGGACTCTCTCTTTGGGTTTTAGCTTTGTTTATAAATATTTTAGGCTAGCTATGATGCACATGGGTTTTGTTTGAGTTTGGTGGGATGGTGATCTCAGACAGAACTGGGATGCAAGTGTATAACTATTTTTTCCATTGGGCAATGGATTCACTGCAAGTGTGATTACTGAAAGAGTTTCTTGGTGAAAAGGTAGTACCACAGAGTGGGATATGCAGGCTAGGAACAATTTTCAAATCTGGAAATGATGGAATGAAGTCAGGGAATGAAAGGTAATCAAGAATCTTTCATTATACTGGCAGAGGGAAAGTGGATAAATATTACGCAGGAGCAATTAAGAATTCCTAAATAGTATTCAAAATGAGAGAACTAGTGCAAACATGAGCAGTTAAGAATTCATATTTATGACTAATCCTGAAGAAAACATAATAAATAACAGAGATTGAACATAAGGTGCACTCAAACAAATCTTATGCTATTCTTCTTCTCTGTTACCAAGATCATGAAACATAGATGATATTTACAAAATAGAAAACATAAGACACAATTTAGTATAACTTATTGTTCCATAGCATGACACAGGAATTCTATAGCAAGTCCCAGAACATCCAATCCACCTTCAGATCATTCAGACACAGTGAACTTCAACAGCCATTTGTATTAACATAGTCTGATATCTTACAGTGCTGTTCAGAAAGAGGAAATCATCAATCAACCCACCAACCAACAACCCTTATTACATTGTTCAGGGCTGTATTTATAGGCAAAATATCTACAAAAAAGATCTGATAGAAGATCTGAGGAAATAACTGCAATTAACCTAACTTCTCGTACAAGTAATGTAAAAAATATCTATCTAATGTTGCGCTGGGGTTAGATGTTACAAAAAATGAGGCTATGTGGCCTTTGCTGTTATGCGCTGGCCATTTATCATAACTGCGCATTAGTCTCTGCTCCACTGCTCTTGAGCGGCTTTGATGTGCATTAACTGTGATCTGAGAGCCTTAAGTGGCTTCACCGCTTTCTCTGACTTTGATGGAGGCTTTTAATGTTCACCTGCTTTGATATTGTCGATCTGATACTTTTTTAATTGAATCTGGGCTTTATCTTTCCTCTGATACTCTTTAAACTGCTAAATCGCCCCTTTTATCTCTTTCGGGCAAAAATGACTGCTGCAAACCAGGCACTAGACTGAGGCTTTCCATTTTGGCCCTTTTTTCTTAGCGATGCGCGAATCACGCATCAAAAACTGCCTCAGATTTTCATTCCGGGCTTCTTAAGCTGCGATTTCGCCTTTGCGCGTTTTTTCTTGGCGATGACGTCAGCGTGACATCAGCGGTGGTATGGCGGATGACGTCAGCGGGGTGACGTGGTAGGGTGACGTGGATGATGACGTCAGTGGGTGACATGGCGCAGGTATAGCACAGTGGCAGGTGACGTGGCAGCATCGTCATGCGGTGGCGTAGGCAAGTGGAGAGGGTGGTAAGCGGTTTGCGTCAGACTGCTTTTGGTACGGGAGTGGTATGTGTCAGGGGTAGCCTGATGCAATTGGTGGCCGACAGCTGTCCCGGTGTACGACAGTGAAACCATCGACCATTGGGTACTATCGTACCGCTACGAAGGGGCACCCGATATTCATTAGGGCCATCGGATCTGGGAGGGCCGATCCAATGGTGGACGGGAGGGCAACATGATCGGGGTTTAATAGAAATGTGCCCTGGTTAATTATTTGCGGCTTGCGGGTGGCTAAAACCTTAGGTTTTGGGTTAAATGTTTTTATGGCTCGGGACTATGGTTTTTCATTAATCGGACATTAATAAAATCCAAATGCAATGCGTGTGCGGGGTATGGTATGGTGTTATGTGTGTGGGGGGGTTAATATGGTTATTTATTTAACCAGAAGTTAAATAAATCCCATGGATAATGGATGCGGAGGGACTAACAATGGGTCCCAAATAGACCTAAAGTTTCCTGATTTTTTTGATATAGCTATAGTTGCCATGGGGGGGAATATTTAGTGTTATTTGGGGTTTTTATATAGTTTCTTACAGAATAGGGGGAGGGGAAATGATTTAGGGAGCTAAATAATAAGGTTAGATGTTAATATGAGGTCTTTGGAATGCAAAGGAGGGGATGCATGGTAAGTTTATAGAATGGAAACTTAAGCATAAAGAAATGAATGGATTGTGTAAAGATTAATTTTTACACAAGAAATGTGGCTTCTTTTCACTAAGTAAACTTAGATGTCAACTTGGTTTTAACAAGGATGGAGTGAAAATGGACTTTTTGGGCAGATCCCAAGGTCCTTGAGGGGATGTTAGTGAGTGATTTGGGAAATAAGAAGAAGGGGGAGTTAGAGATGCCTTGCTTGATTAGATCAAAATGAAAAAGTGCCTCAGAACTATGATCTGGATAAATATAACACTTGAAAACATGAAATGGATCACATAGCTTGATTTCTGCAACCACAAAATTACTTACCCAGCTTACTTTACCTAGCATTCTTTCTTCTTTTGGTTTGGGTGCACTTGAACTAGCAAACCCAGCTTTTCAAAATTTTCTTTTCTTTTACAGTCCTCCTATCTGCATCTATACTTATTTCATCCAGGGGCTCAGATTAGGCTGTTGAGCACCCTTGCTTCTCTACCTATCTAAGAATCTACCAAGATTAAGCTGTTTGGACAGATAATGATTCTCTTTATTCTACAATAGGAAATGGAAACCTAGGGAGATCAAGATTAAGTTGTTTGGACCTCCCTTTAACTGAAAATTCTTCAAAAATGGAATAACTCATCAAAATTGGAATACAACAGAGGCACTTAGATTAGCTCACTCTCATGGACACTTCTTTGGCCTTAGTAGCAAATATGGAACAATGCAGCATGCAAAGTATGACATATTTGGCATGTAGAAATGTCGATCATGAAAGATGAATACCTGCTATGAGCAGGAGGCTAACACCTCCTTTGATGCTTTAAAGAAATCTCTAATACAAGCGTCATTAATGTATGCTCCCGATTATCAAAAAGACTTTAACCTGTATTTGGCTGCAGCAGATACGACCATAGCAATGGTCTTAGTTCAAGAAGACAATGGAATTGAACATCCTATATATTATTTAAGCCGAAACTTAAATGATACGGAAATGAAATACTCCTACGTTGAAAAGCTAGCCCTCACAACTGTTCAAGCAATACAAAGATTTCGACACTACGTCCTCTTTAGGAAAACTACCATTTTGTCAGATTGCAACCCCATGACTTATATATTGTCGTGACAGTTGCTAGGGGGAAAGTATTCAAAATGGATAGCAATTCTCCAAGAGTTTGATTTCGAATTTAAAAGATCCAAATCAAAGAAATCCCTGGTATTTGCGGAGTTACTATGCGATCTCCCATCATCGTCCAATGATGCAACATCCAGAGAAGAAATCGTGGATGAGAATTTGTTTCTAATATCTTCAAGCAATTTGTGGTACAGAGATATAATCATTTATCTCTAGACACAAACATAAAGGTCTAATACCTCATGCTCCGAACAACGACGTATTCGATACCAAGCAAAGGACTACGTGATCGTTGGTGATACTCTTTACCATCGTGGTATCGATACCGTTCTGCAGAGGTGCCTCACCCTTGAGGAGGCTGAAAAAAGTCCTGAATGACTGCCATTCAGGCGCATGTGGGGGGCATCAATCTGGTTATGTTGCGGCGCCAAAAATTTTGCGAACAGGATACTTCTAGCCAACAATGTTCAAAGATTACATAACCGCAGTTAGAAGTTGTCATGCTTGCCAAATTTTCGATAGCAAAACCAGAAGACCACCCACAACACTACAGCCAGTAGTAGCTGTTAGGCCATTCACAAAATGGGGCATAGATTTCATGACATGTAACCCCACCTCGACCGAGGGGCATGGGTACATAATAGTTGCGGTGGACTATTTTACCAAATGGGCCAAGGTGATGCCTACATTAAACAAAAGCGGTGAAACCGCTGCCCTTTTCTTTTTCAATCATGTAGTCTCCAGATTCGACGTTCCACAGGCCATAGTCATAGATCATGGATCGCATTTTTGCAATCACATGATGGTTGAGTTGGCTGCCAAATTAGGACTATCCCACGACAGCTCTACTTCGTACTATCTGCAAGCTAACGGACAAGTTGAAGCAATCAACAAAGTCCTAAAGCGCATGCTGCAAAGGATGATCGGAGCCCACAAATGGAATTGGCACCTAATCTTGTACTCGACCTTGTGGGCATACCGGACAACGGTAAGAAATGCAACCGGATTCACACCTTTTCAATTGGTGTACGGTCTCGAAGCAATCTTACCGGTCCAATGTGAAATCTCATCCCTCAAACTCGCAGTCGATCTTCTCCCCAGAACCTCAGAAGAAGAGGCTCGTTTCTTGGAATTAATCCTAGAGGCTCATAAGAAATGAGTCAAGGTACATTTCGACAAGAATATCAAACCTCGCGTCTTCTCAGAAGGTGACCTGGTATTACTTTATGACTAGGAATCTGATAAATTGGGAGCAGGAAAATTCAAATCGTTATGGATGGGTCCCTATATTGTTAAATGAGTATTAGCAAAAGGAGCCTATGAGTTGATGGACTATGATGGGATTCCACTGGCGCAACCTCGCAATGAGTTGTACCTCAAATGCTACTATGCTTGATCACGCATAGTAGTCCTCGTGCTTTTGTTACATTTTTGTTTTCGCCAAGAGAATTTAATTTGGTTAAGTAATCCACTTTTTGCATTCATTGCAGATGTCAAACCTACTGGAATCATTCATTGGATATGCTGACAGAGCAAGTCGTAGCTCGCGGAATCTGTCTTCTGCGGCATGGGCCATTTCAATCCCAGCGGCGAGTTAGTAAGTTTCAGAGGAGTATGTATTGGTCGGTCTACGAACAATATTGCTGAGTACAGTGCATTAATAGAACTCCTTTCTAGTACCATCGCACATGGTATATGCCGACTTGTCGTCAGGCTAGACTCATAGCTCGTCATTCTACAACTCACCGGCATCTATGCTGTACGAAATCCAGCTATCTATCGCATGTTCCTAAGGGTCAAAATTTTGGAAAGACAGTTTGATTTCATCCAATATCAGCATATTTCTAGAATTTTAAACACATTA
>APFE031284477.1:39022-55860 GCA_000404065.3 Pinus taeda
TGTGTTAGATAGACATTTGCGACATTTATAAAAAGAAGCATCACATCAATATATGCAGCAGGATCATGTAACTGAACCAAAATAAAGCTCCGAAAATCAAAAATATATTCCATAAACTGTTTATGATTTGTACATAATGTTTTGTAACCAAGACAAAATTGGTCAAATGACTCAAAACCAAAAAATGCTAGGGGGCACCCTAGCCTAATGGCGCTGATGATAACAGGTCACCGCCTGTGAAATCATGCGTAAGAGCCTAGTCCATCGACTCGGAACTCCAGTGGTATGTCACTGCAACCGCAAAGGCAGCTCATTAGTCCTAACGTCCGAGATGCCAAGGGTAAGATCCTCAACCTGGTCCTGTAGTGTTGAAAGAGTCTCATCCACAACAAGGTCGCGAAGGATAGCCCTCCCAACCGCTTCTCCTGCTGGAGCGGCTACTGGGTCTCTACGGCGCGCTGCTGGTCGAACTGGGCCAACATCTGCATGAGCACATGAGTTTTGATTAGTCTTCATCAGAAGAATATAAGAACATTATAAACAACAATGAACAAAGATATGGTCAGAAGAAAATTACCCATGACACCCCACTGCTCTCCAACCGGCAGCACCAAATCCGGATCACCGACGAAATCCATACCCGCATATGGGAACCTGGCATAGACCATCTCCTGATGGTCAAACCACTCAAAGAAGGTCTCAGAGGATGAAATCTGGGCTGGCTAGCATGCCGAGACATGAGATCAACCCATATCTACATCCGTGGTTCTGTCGGTGGAGGTAGGCCAAGTGATATATACTGTGACTGCATAGTGGGATTCGCTCCAAGGCGAAAGCGGTCAAAATGGAACCATAACCAAAGTTCTTAGATCTGTTTCTCTTCACCTTGGTCAACTGTTAATTCATCACAGAAAGTACTGCATCACACCAATTGAATACCTTTATTTCAAGGCATTCCAGAGCATACTGCATATAAGATCTGTTGGCTATATGGAGAGCAGAACTACCAGCCAGTCTAGCAAAAGTAAATAGGATGGTCCGCAAGGGCCAGTCAGTGACGTCTCAAATGTTGATCTTACCGCCCGCACTCGGCTGAGATCCCTCTCTGCAATGCCGACGAATGTACTCCCTTACAGACTCACCCCCACGGGCGGAACCTGATAAAGAGAGAGGGGCGCCATACCTCGACAAGCCAGTCAGAAAGTAGATATCCACCACTGTCAAGGGTATCAATTTGCCCTTAATCTGGAATACCTGGTTGATAGGATCCCAAGCATTGATGAAATACTGCAACAAACTAATTTTTTGCCTCATGATCGAGATATGGAAAAACTTCAACAAGCCACAGTTCCGTAATGCAGCTACTGTGCCCGGATCATTTAAAGCAACAACATCCTCTTCTTCATGCTCGCGTTCTCGCCATGTGACAACAATTTTCCTCTGATGAATTTCTGAAAAACAAATAACGGAAGAGTCAGGATCTTCATTTGGTGAAAACAGGAAAAAATTTCATGAGGAAACCATGCAAAAATTTTCCTCACTGCGCCCATCGCACCCCAGCAAGTGTTCTAGGAGCGATGCATATTGACTAGTCAGTGGATACATCAATATGCATTGCAACTTTCGACTAAGGAAGGGTGCGATGATCCTAGGGCGAGTTCTTCAAACCCCAGGGGCTCAGCAGAACAGGGAAATGAGCTCAAAATCCAAAATGAAAGGCATGAAATGAAAGAGCACAAGTTTAGCTCCTACCTGGTCTGAATGGTGTCGAGAATCGTCCACAGAATCTCCCGAAATCCACTGGTGAAAATCAGGGGGGAAAAACACCTCCAGAGCTCCAACAAACCAAATTCAAATGAAATGGTAAAATGAGAGGTAAAAAGTCACTTTTAATTTACTATGCACATAATTCAAGTAAAATATTAGTGTTTTGACTCATTTATCATGCATATGTTTTCATTTCTAATCGGTTTGATGAAGCAGATGAACAAGTAGTACTATCTTTGAAATAACAAAATGTTAAGGGTAAATCAAAAATCAATGACCATCATGGCGAGCAATGTTTTCGCAGAGTTCAAGCTCGTTAAAAAATAAACTCTCCACGAGCAGTTTTAGCGCATAGTTCATGCTCGTTAAAAAATAAACATAATTCATGAGCAAGTGTTTCTCCCCGCGTTTAAGCTCATTAAAAAATGAATGGGTAAATAACCATTGTGAATGCCTTATCACCAGCTTTTGAGCCTTGGTCTTGTTCTCGCCATCACCTCCACTCTGTTTTTTAGCCGATCATTCACCCTCACATGATTGTTTACCCCTTTGAGGAACATCTACGAAGAGTGATTCTGCTAGCCATCCTTGTAACTTTGCCGCAATTGGAAAATTACAAACATTACCTGGAATCAACTGCTACCTGAAACCATCACTCCTTCTCGAAAACGAGTCTTCTTTAAACTCTTTTCACCTGACTCGTAAAATATGAAAAGATTGTCAAGCGATTGGCCTCTCTGGCTCGTTAAAAGGCATCGGAAGTGCTATCCCTCCTCTAGATTTTAATCTTTTTGGACCTGAGGGATTATTACACAAAAATATCGAGTGCTTGTCTTGTTCGGTTCATTAAAACTATCGAAAATTCATCCCTTTTGTATTATTTTACGTTTTTCGGACTTAAGGGATTATGCAACGAAAAAGAATCTTCGGAGTCTTCTTTCTGTTTCTTTCAGACTCTCTAAAATTGAAAGAGGCCGAGTTATCTTTGTCGTTAAACTCGTTAAACTAAATAGTGACAAACTCATCCAACAGGATGAGAACGAGTTTCACTATCGCTAGGCTCGCTAAAATATAGCGACAGGTTTGCGTGAAGGGCGGATTATAGAACAAGCATATGTTATCCTCCTCAAGCTTGACAAAAGTAAAGAGGTATTGGTCAGCAATGACTGGGGAAAATTGGGAAGAAAACTTGAAGAAACTTTATTGGTAGTAAGTCACTCTTGAACATGACACTTTCCTTCTGCATCCATGCCAGGTTGGGTTGTTCTGTTCACTAGTCATCACCATTGGTCCGTCACACCATCCATCTTTGGGGTTAATGCTACCAATCCATCGTCAGTGTCACCGATATGTTCAAGAGAAGTCATTCAGAAAATTCACCTATGTCTCACCCACTGCAATACATTCATGCTTCATTCCTTCATGACCGCTACCCTGAACCCTATATCGTCAGTTTGTTTTCACCTCCAAAATAATTTGCTTCATTCCGTGTCGTTGATGTGGGATTCATTAAGGCCCTCCTGCGACGGGTTGCTTCTTGTCGACATCAGCTCATTATCCAAGAAGTTTACTTAGGAACAACCCATTTAGTACTTTGAAGCTTGCATGCCTCAATGGCAAGTTTCTCACTTTCGGCGACAGGTTTACATCAATGGCCTTCGATCGAGAGATTTTGCATGGTGTTTGACGCCAAGTCCTCTTTCACACCACGTGAATTGTACTGTAGTACCTTGAGGTTTGTCATTATTGGTGATTCCTCTCGCGCCTATTAACAGCTTACATCATTGGCTGGTAATCAGGCGATGTCTTTCCATGTTCGACTCCAGAACAATTTTCACATGGATCGACTTATACTCCAAGTGAAGATTGAACGAGTTTTGAAGACCCCGGATCTAGTTTCATCCATTCAGGCTGCAATATATTCAGGAATATAAAGACATCAAGTGTACATCATTTCCGAACAGATGATCATCCTAATCAAAGGATGATGTGTCCATATCATCAGTCTGTCACACAGACGGTTTTCTTTCCTATGTACATGAAAATGAATTTATAAAACTGAGCATGGGAATGCCCGCCTCAGCTAGATCATGAAAAAAATGTTGTCAAAATAATGTATTGTATTGTATCTTATTACAAGTCACCTCCCAGCTCGGAAAAACTTCAGACCCTCATAGTAAAGCATTTCACCCGACATCAGAAAGATTAACGACCTCATGCTTTAGGGGGCAACTGTTATAGACATTTTGGGGCACTTCAACCCCAATCATAAATGTCCATAAACTGAGGGCTCCTAAGTCCCTAACAGTGTTGCTTCACTGCCTAAAGGAACAAGGTCAACTGATTACATCATCTCCCAGAAGTTCTCCACTGAAAACTGCTCATAAATGGTCAAAACTGGACCATACTGAAACCTCAATGCAGAAGGTGCGATGCATATCACCTTCCCAGTGTACAAGGTGTGATGCATACTATTTTTCTTGCGCTGGTCGGGAATGGACAAATGGCAGGGACAAAAATGCGAGGTGGAAGATCATGGAATCTTCCAGAAGCTTCCCCTCTGACACTTGCCTCTCTATTTTTTACTAGGGATGAGTAAGAGATCATCATTCTCCAAGTGGAAGCAGGAACTATCAGAGAGAAGACACTAATCAAGATCCCAAAAGATGACTCACCTCTCTGTAATCATCTATATATGGATCCCTCATCACAGAGATCCAGAGGCTGGAATTTTGTATCTTATAGATAAGTGTTGTTGGTATTCTGGTGTACATTCATAGTGTTGGGTGATCTAGCTTTGCTTGAGGTGAAGAAGGGCTTCTTAGCTGCAGGATGATGCTGGGTCAGAACACATGGTTGTAATCTTCTTGCTACTTTTCATCTGAATAAAGCTATTCTTATTTCCTTCCATAGTCTTGTGTACTTATTTATATATGCATGTATATGGTTAATACACATCTGATCCTGTATTATTTATGAATTTAGATGCTTGTTTCTTGCATAGTAGTATGTTGTTGTGATTCCACAGGTTATTTTGAAGCTGGGCAGACAAAGAAGAAGCGATGAAACTCTATCAAGAAGGAGAGGAAATCAAGCGCAAGACTTAGGTTGGTCTTTTTGTTCCTCCTCTCATCTATTTTCATAAAAGGAAACAATAGTAGACTTTGATTGTTTGCTTCTAAGATAGCCACCCATCTTAGTGGGAATAGTAGCATCCGAGGGGACACTATTCCCGGATAACAGGATGGGGATTTCATAGGCGTATTCCCTGAATCCATCCCTGGTTTGCCACCAAGACGAGATATCAACTTTACCATTGAGCTAGTGCCTGGAGCAACCCCTGTTTTGAAAGACCCCTATCGTATGAGCATTTCTGAGTTAACAAAACTTAAAATTCAGCCTCAGGAGCTATTGGATAAAGGGTATGTTCACCCTAGTGTGTCCCCTTGGGGAGCCCTTATGTTACTTGTACGAAAAAATGACGAAACCTTGAGATTGTGTATTGATTATCGTCAACTAAATAAGATGAGCCTTAAGAATAAGTACCATTTACCTCATATTGATGATTTATTTGATCTATTGCAGGGAGCTAGTGTGTTCTCAAAAATTGATTTAAGGTCTGGTTACCACTAGATCAGAATAAAGGATGAAGATATCTACAAAACGACATTCCAAACTAGTTATGGACATTACGAGTTCGTTGTATTACCTTTCGATCTTACCAATGCTCCAACCACTTTCATGAGCCTAATGCATGACATTTTCCAGCCATTTCTAGATAATTTTTTATTGATTTTTATCGACGATATACTAATCTATTCAAAAAATCAGGAGGAACATGAGCAACACTTGAGAAGAATATTGCATATTTTGCAAGATAACTAGTTGTATGCAAAGTTTAGAAAGTGTGATTTTTATAAAAGTCAAATCAAGTACCTAGGTGATGTTATATCAGCAGAAAGAATAGTTGTGGATCTAGAGAAGATCAAAACTATTATGGAATGGACCACACAGAAAAACGTTGCCAACATAAGATCCTTCTTGGGCTTGGTAGGGTATTACTGTGGATTTATTAAAGGCTTTTCAAAAATAGCCTTTCCAATGACTTCACTTTAGAAAAAGGGGTGTGCTTTCCACTGGACAGTGGAATGCCAGCAAAGTTTTGAGCAGCTAAAACAACTGCTTACAACTGCTCCAGTGCTGAAAGTAGCAGATCTGGGAAAATCCTTTGTAGTATGCATAGATGCAAGTAAAGAGGGTGTCAGTGGAGTATTAACTTAGGAAGGAAACGTGCCTATGAGTCATGCAAACTGAAGGATTATGAACAATGCTACTATGCTTATGATCTGGAGTTGACCGCGATAGTGCATGCATTAAAAATTTGGCGACACTATCTTCTAGGGAAGAAATTTATGTTATTTACAAACCATAATAGTCTGACCAATTTCTTTAATCGGTCTAGTTTAAATGCGTGGCAGGCCAAATGGATCACATTCTTGAGTGAGTTTGACTTTGACATGAAGCACCTCAAAAGAAAAGAAAACCAGGTAGCAGATGCTTTAAGCAAAAAAATACATTACATCTATGAAGTACATTTCAGTTAAGCATAATCTAACCTACCAAAGGTTATCCGAGGGGCATTCCTCAAAGATCTGGAACATGAATTCCTATGGAAGCAAGCTTCGAAAGCTTAGGAAAAAGAGGAATAGTGTGAGCATGCAATTAACCCCGACAAATTGTTAGCATTCAGAAATAGAAGTTATATTCCTAACCAAAACTCTGCGAAGCAGATGTTATTAGATGAGTTTCATAGGAATGATTACATCGCCCATCCAGGATACCAGAAATTGTTTTCGACTATCAAAAAAAGTTATTTCTGGCCAGGCTTAAGAAAATATGTGGTTGAATATTTATCCAAATGCTTCGAGTGTCAATTGGTGAAGGTGAAACATCAACATCCTACAGGTCTGTTGCAACTATTACCCATTCCAGAATGGAAATGGGAGACAATCACTTTAGATTTTATCATTGGATTACCTCGTACTAAAAAGAAACATGACTCAATCATGGTTGTGGTGGTCAAGTTGAGCAAGACCACTCATTTCATTCCTGTAAAATCCACCTATAAAATGGTGGAGATTGCAAACATATTTATGAAAGAAATAGTCCGACTACATGGGATACCCCGAGTGGTGATCTCCAACAAAGATGTAAAATTTACATCCACTTTTTAGAAAATTCTCTTTGCGAGGTTGGGTACCCAAAGCCATTCCAGCACTGCCTGCCATCCCCAGAGAGATGGTCAGATAGAGCGAGTGAATCAAGTATTGGAAGACATGTTAAGAATGTTTGTAATGCAACAATCACAAAAGTGGGAGGATTACCTCCACTTGGTAGAATTCTCCTACAATAATGGACATCACAAATCATTGGGTATGAGCCCTTTCGAAGTACTGTATGGAAGAAAGTGTCAGGTACCCATGGACTAGAACAGTTCGGAGAATAAATTAGCATTGGGCCATGATATGTTAGTGGAAATGGAGGCCATCGTTAGGAAGGTTCACAAAGAATTTCAGCTAGGGGATCACATGTACTTGAAGGTTAAACCCCGGAAAAGCACCTTACAATGGAAAGGTTGTGCCAATTTGGCACCATGGTACTATGGAACTTTTTAGATTTTAGAACGAATTGGGCCTATGGCATACAAGCTAGCACTTTCAGGCCACATCTGAGTCCACAATGTCTTTCATGTATCCTACTTAAAAAAATATGTATACGCCCCTCGACATATTATTAACTGGGAAAGTTTCTAGGTAATGAAAGAATGGAATCAATATGTTAAGAATTGTTGTTTTAGTAATTTTTCTGACCGCAGATTAACTAGAAATTCCTAGAGAGGTCTCGAGGTACTGCACCTGGATTTACATCCATCATTGGATATGTTTAGATCTACGATCTCGATACTTCAGGTTTTTTGGGGAAGTGTAATGACCTTTTCGGTGGCAAGGGAACTTCATTTGTTCATGACCCGACTTGGCTCTCGGCTCTGCAATGGTGACCTGGTGCATCACTCAGTCAGGTTTCTGTCCGAAACTCCAGGTGCTTTGTAAACCCTTGTTATTGTTACCTCAACATTTCTACATTAACATTCTTCTGTCAATGGTAAGGTGCACTGTGGTGGTTCATGAGGATGCCTGACGGGTTTTTGGGCTACTCTGGAACAGGTGTAATGTCTACGGTATGGGTTCCCAAAACTCGGTGGAGAGGGTCGATTCTATTGCAACAAGAGGTAAGCAATGATTCATTTTCGAAGTATTGACATTAAAAGTTTATTCTCCACTTTCATTTTGCTGAGACTGTTTGATGCATTTGCAGATTCGACCACTGCTTCGAGGGATGTCCAGCTCTCTCTCAGGCAAGCCACCTCACTATCACAAGTTTTCATATGGAAATCAAGACTTCTGCATGATTTCGAGTCCCCACTATTGGATTTTCTTGTGTAGGTAAGCCCACTGATGATCGCTCGAAACCCTCGTTCGGCATGTGGCTATTGGAAGGTGAGCACCTTACTAAACCATGCTTCTTTCTTCGTTTCCCAAGTGGGTTTTGGACTCTAAACTTATCTGATGCCTTGAGCTCTTTGAGTCGGTTTTCCATGACAGAGGATTTCACTGAATGTTGTTAGCTAAGGTTTAAGGCTATGACCGAAGTGTGTGATTTCGATAAAGAATGTATTTATGTTATTTTTTGGATTGTCGTCCTTGGAAATGCCAACACAGTACTGGAACTGGTTCAGTAATTCCTTGCATTACTTCTATGAAAATCTACAGGACATTTCTTGGCATAAGTTTTGTATATTTATTTATGTTTAGACTGATGTATCAAGTCTGTCGCGGTAACTCGACTTCTGATAAATTTTGTTTATGAAATATAGTTCTATGTTTTATCAATTTAAATGAATTGATTTTAAGGTTTTGTATGCTTCCAGTTCAACTGTGATATCATGTTATGGCCATCAATGCTGGATTCTGGAACTAAGTCTTTCAGTTTTTGTTTAAGTATAATTAATATTTAATAGTTTAGAGGTTCGAGGTTTAAACAGTACCTGGTTACTTGGTTCTTGGTGAGTCCCTTCCCAAACTTGTCCAAGGACCGATAAACCCTAGGTTGTTGTTACAAGCAATGTAAAATGTAGGGTAATTATCGTTTATGTTTTTATAAAGTTTCCTTAAGTTTTCCTTCTGCCAATGATAAAGAAAGATTACGAGAGTGTAGTGTCAGAACAGATATTTGTATATTGTGTGGGTGTGTGTTTTGTCCACGGACTGTGCAATTTTAGTGTTATAGAAAATACAAAAAGACAAGAAAGGAATATTGGTTTAATGTTCTTGCATAGCATGTCCTTCTGAATTTAATCATTAAACTCTCTATTGAAAATATCTCACCTAGTAAGCTAGTACATTTGCTACTTTTGTATATTTCAATTATAAGTAAATGTATGCTAATAAAACATAGAAACAAGACAATATTTCCTACTCTATCTAGAAATCAATAAGCTTTAATTACTACTACTAGTCTATTAATGTACTTTCTACTGTAATAATAAACAGTGTATCCATTCCTAGTAATAATGATTGACAGTTATCTGTTTTCTTGTTATGCATGTAACTTTTGTTTTGAAAGGTCTCACCAACCATCCTCGGAATTGGCAATTACGTCTAGATTCCCCCTCCGAGCTCTTCCACTTCTCACAGTGATGAAAAGTTGGGTACCTTGGGCGTCAGGACTCTGTCGAGCCTCAAGTCTTGTACCCCACAACTGTTATCACAGTTTCTTTCCCACTGGTCAATTTTTTGCCTAGCTCTATGAAGAATTCAACACAGTCGAGTTCCTCTCTCCCTGTAGACGGTTCTACCCGTTTTTCTCTTAAAGGAAAAGGGAGAAGGAACAGTTGTAACTGTTTTCAAAAGTTAATTCAATTGTTTCTCTAGTCTTTTAACAAGCTGATCCAAAAATCTTTTAATTAATACTTAACAACATTTGTTTTGGCTTTTAAAGTGTATGTTACAATAAATAATATATAAAGTTAATTTTTTTTTTTTCCACTGGAAAAATCAGTAACTTTCATTATAGTTTTGAAAATTACATAAGCAGATGCCCATGGCATTACTATATCGGTCTCGTATGGCTGATCCTGTAATAACAGGCAGCATAACAAAGGAAAATAACACTGAATAGCAGGTGAAATAAATCCTGTAAGAACAGGTTCAATAGAATAACAGAAAGAGTAAAAAATAAAAAAAGTTCCAGCAAGCTTATTCTTTTCTTCCTTTCTTCTTCTCTACCCGGCGCCATCCTCCCGAATCGACTGTGGGTGTAGTTGTAGCCAGCTGGTTTTCCATGGTGTTCATTTGTTGTTCTTTGTCTGATTCTGAGCCCTCCGAGCTATGGGTTCTTTTTATGCCACTAACTTCCATTTGCAGCTCTTGATGTAGATCTGTAATAATCAGCCCCGAATGAGTAGAAAGGTTGTTTGCTTCCTGAGATTGTTGCTGTCCCTTTTGTGGTTCTGGTTCCATGTGGTTCTCTGGTCGGTCCGCCTTGAAGTCCTCTTCTTCCAATGGCTCTGTGTGTTGCCAGCCTTTGGGTTTTTGTTTTTGTTTCTTAATATTCCTAGAGTCCTTTTGAGCTGATGGACATCCATTTTGGAGATGCCCAGTCTGCAAACAGTTCCTGCATCGGAATGCTGTGTTTTCGTAGTCGAGCTGTTGTTTCCATTGGGTATTGTTGAAGTTTAGCGTGATGTGGTCTGGTAGCCCCTGACTCAGATCCACTTCCACACATATTCTGGCGAATGTGAAGATACCCCTGACTGCTCTGTCTTCATCCATTTTTAGGAATTTCCCTAGAGAATTCCCAATGGCGATTAGCACTTTATGATGCCAGAAGTGCAATGGGAGCCCATGAAGCCTCACCCATACAGGCATGGTTGAGACTATCATTGTATTAGCATCAAATCCCGGAAACCAGAGGGTAGTAAAGAGGCCAGCATTGCCCCAGAACCATGGCCCCTGTTTGATAATACTGTCTCTTTCTTGTTCTGTATCAAACCTAACTATGAAAAACCCCTTAGGGCAGAGGTAAATTTCGCAGTTAGTTGACCATGTTATGTAGATCCATTGATGCAGGGCATCCGATTTTGGCCAAAATCCATTGAATCTGCATATGACTGCAGTATTTGATAAATCGGTATATAGGTTAATTACCTCTGGTATAGATACTTGTAGAGTTGGTGATTCTGGTTTTTGCTCGACGATGTAGGGTCCTGGCAGTTCTGAAGCTGGTGCTGCTTTGCTTCCCCTTTTTTCTTCCTTTCCTTTTACTGCGTCCCGAAAGGATCCTGTGTTTTTAGAGCTGGTTCCAGGGCTACCGCCACGCAGTCGGACGGTTAGATTTATGGTTGAATCATTAGCTATACCATAATGCTGCAGGGTTTTGTTGTCTTGCAGATCGAAACCTGAATAAATGAGGTTTTGTAAGCGTTCTGGTATTCCATGGCGGCCCTGTATTTCCTTTTTTAACTCCTGGATGTTTGTTGCCTTCCTGAGTCGCATGCAGTAGTGCTTTCCTTCAAGCGATTTGACGAAGATCTGAATCAGATCTGCATTTGTATGGGATAGATCGGTGCTGTGGAACCTTTGTTATGCCAGATCTATACCTCTGCGCAGTGGATCGCTCCTATGTTCTTTATCTTGGAGCATGTTCTGAGCATGATGGGTATGCTGATCTGATCGGAGGCAAGTTGTCCTGGGATCGCCCCAGATCAGGTTACCCTTACCCTGTTTGGCACCGTCACATATGGCCATCTCCATTGATACAGATTGCCAAGGGTATTGATAGAGGGAACCCAGATCTGTCCTGGGTGATGCATCCTGTACCAAAAATCGGATATAAAATTCCATTCTCTGATTATATTGTTCCAGATCTTGAGTCTGCTTACCGATGGGAGATCCGGACCAAGTCCGAGTGGAGAGGCCATACCCTGCGCATCCGATTGGTGCAAGAAACCCAGAACAATGATGAAATGCACTCAGTTCCTTTATGAAAGAGACAACCAGTGCCGAGAAAGGGCAGTTAAAATCCTGTGTTTGCTTGCACTGTTCCAGATCTTTTTGTTGTTTTCCGTTTTCAGTTCCGGGTCTAATCCAAAGGGCGAGATCCTGTGCGTCACGTCCCTCGACCAGGCATCCCTTCGGATCGGCGCATTGCTGGTCTCTTTGGCCTGCGGCGGCAACCTGTTCTTCGCAAACCCTAGCTGCCTGAGAAATCGCCATCGTTCCGTGTATTTTCTGCTTAATATCTATATCTCACGATCATCTTGACTGGTTTTATGTTTACTCATGCTATTATATTGCCTTTATTGCTATAAAGTTAATACTTATTTTAATAAAAAATAAATAAATTAAAAAATTAAAAGAAATGTATTAAAATATAAATAAAAGAAAAAATAAAAAACAAACCATAAGGTGTGAATAAACATCTATAAATAGTAGGAAAAATGGCCCCAACTGCGTCAAGATAAAAAGTTAAGTCGTTAACTTCAAGAAATATATAAAACTTATTATTTATTTCAAAAAATAAAGAGTACTAATGAAGGGTTTTCACTCTACATTAAGAAAGACGTGAAAAGATCAATAAAAATAAAATTAAAGTTATGCTATTTTAAAATTTAGAATATAATAAAATTAATAAATTTAATAAGAATCTATATAATATTAATAATTAAAAATTTTGTTATCTTACTCGTATGTACAACAACGTTAATTAAAATAAAATAAAATTAAAGTTTGTTAAAAATAAAAGAATGATAAATTAAGATTTCAATATAAAAAATAAACCAATATCACTAACGTAAAGTTTTGTGTGTATCTTTTTATAAAATTGTGAACACTTTTAAAAGTAAAACGTGCGATTGGTAGATTTAACCCAAAAATAATGTACTGTATTTTTAGAAAAGTAAGGTTTGAAATAACATCGCAGATTCTGGAAGGTTTGAAAACATGGAATGAACATTTGTAAAGTGACAGCAAAAGTAGAGGAAAAGAGAACATAAATAGTGTAGTGTTTGTTGGGTGATAGATGGAGCAAAAGAGATGAGATTATAGATAGTGTAAAAAATGAAGAAGTTTAATTACTAGACGTCTCTTTTTAACGTATTCTGAATATTAAATTTGTGCGAAGTACAGCTATACATTTTAAAGTTAAAAGAAAAGAATTTTTGCCCAAGAAAAGATGCCAAAAAGTGCAGATAGAACGTAGGAAGCACAGGAGGGTTCTGGTGGATCTGCTAGATGCCCAAATGACACCGGAAAGAAAGAACAAATTTATGATCTGATTCATGTTTATCTGGATATGACAGATAGATAACAACATGTTTAAGAATAAATTTATCATAATATTCATGTTTATCTTGTACACTAATAAAGTTCTTATGCTCAACAGAATGCCTGCTAAAGTTTCAGAGGCACTTCTTCTGGAACCTGTGAACCATCCGCTCATATATGGAAGTGTGTATATGTAACAAAGAGAAGCAAAGATAATTTGTTAATTTAAAATAGTTAAGTTGTGACCAACCCACTTCGGTTAGACTTTTGTTGGCCGTGTACTCTCAATATCCAGATTTGTGGAATTGAGGTTCGGGGTATTCTCGTAGCCTCACTCGTAGCCATTAATTTACGTCACGATGACCATGCTTTTCAGATATGAAAGCCAGCAGCTGCACGGACACGAGAAAAATAATTCTTCAAACAGGTAGGTCGGTGTAATGTGAAAATGTGGTGGGCCTGCTCTGGCCAAGGTGCGGTTGTTAGTGTTAGGTGGTTTAGGTGGTTGGTTAAAAGTTAGAGTGAAGGACCACACCGTGCCTTTAGTGTTGACGGTGGGGTAATTTGGTCGAACTATTCTTTGGACTATTGCCATTGTTTGCTATTTATATTTCAAGTGGGGAGGCGAAATACTTGAAAGCTTTCGTTGTGAGTGAATCTGAAAGCTTATAGTCATAGTGGGTGTGCTCTCAGCTTGTGAGAGGTCATTGAATGATGGCGGAGGCCAAATCCAGGATTCTGATCGTGGGGGGAACGGGATACATGGGGCGCAGATTCGTGAGGGCGAGCTTGGCCCATGGTCATCCTACTTACGTTCTTTCTCGCCCTGAGGCAGTCGGGCTTGACATAGAAAAGATCCAAATGCTCTTGTCCTTTAAAAATGAGGGCGCCCATCTTTTACAGGTAACATTACATACATTTTCTTGAACTTGTGTTAAGTTTAGGGTTTTGATTTGGGGATATTTTCCGAATCTGCCATCAATCTAAGAATATTTATAATTTCAGAATCTGCCATCAGCATAAGATTACCTGTAACTCTTAATGACGTTGAACAAAATTGATTCAATAGTACAGAATTTTTGCGTGATGGATTGATTACAGGGGTCGTTTGATAAATATGAGAGCCTTGTGGCTGCTGCTAAGAAAGTTGACGTAGTGATTTGCGCCATGGCTGGAAACCACATTCGCAGTCATGCAATTCTTCAACAGCTGAAGCTCGTGGAAGCCATGAAAGAAGCTGGCAACATCAAGGCAAGCTAGCTCCCTGTTTTAACTTTAGAATGCTGTAATTCGAATACCTAATTAAGTGTAAGTAGCCATGCAATTGAAATCATACCTTTAATTAATTTATGCAGAGATTTTTGCCATCGGAATTCGGAATAGATCCCGACAGAATGGAGCACGCAATCGAACCAGGGAATGTTACCTTTTCTGACAAAAGAGAGGTCAGACGCGCCACCGAGGCAGCGGGGATCCCTTATACCTACGTCTCGGCAAACTGCTTTGCAGGCTATTTCGTTGGGGGTTTGGCACAACTTGGTCGTGTAGCGCCCCCTACAGAGAGAGTTACCATATATGGAGATGGGAATACCAAAGGTAGATATATCCATATTCATATTCATAGTTACCTGGCAAACAGTAAGGGCTAAATAATATCTGTTACGTTATCTGTTACGTTATAATCTTGTACCTTGCGTTGATATAATATTGGTATATATATATACAGTTGTGCTGCACTACATAGAAGTAATAAATATCTTGCATTAATATAATATGATATATATACAGTGGTATGTGCAGTACTACTGAGTGTAGACTTCACAATACAATATTATATATATAATCATTTAGGGTTATTATTGGCCTTGATTGACCTTTTGCACGCAATGCTATTAAATTGATCTGAATCACGCTGTCCCTGGTAGCCGAGTATTTCTGAGATGATGGGAGAAGTGTGATCATAATATTTATGAGAGGATTATAAAATTTGTGCAATGAAACATGTTGTAATTTGATGTTATTTTACAGTGATTTGGGTGGACGAAGATGATATCGCAACATATACAATAAAGACTGTGGATGACCCACGCACCTTGAACAAAACCCTCTACATTCGTCCTCCTGCAAACATTCTGTCTCACAAACAAGTGGTGCAGATGTGGGAGAAACACAATAGAAAAGCCTTGGAAAAAGTATACCTCTCTGGTGACGATTTCTTGGATCTTATGAAAGGTACATACAATCTACTACTTTTCTCGCCTCCCCTCGCCTATTATGGTTAAATAATCACCTAGCTCGGGGTTAAAAACGTAGGCATGAGAAGTTTTCAGTATATCTATAAAATTATGGTTATTTATGCTTTATTAAAAAATATTTGTAAAAATTGAAGGAAACAATTTCAAGTCGTGGGAGAAAACCTTCCAAATCCTATGTCTAAAGTTACTGATGTTTTTTTCTAAGATCGGTACTGCTAGCAAATTACAATTTGTAGCATCGATTGATGACATGGTACTGCAGTAGAGCGTAGTTGTAGATGTTATAACTATATTATCATATCGATGGGTGTGATGCAGGTCAGAGTTTAGCAGAGCAGATTGGCATGACACATTTTTATCACATATTTTACGAAGGTTGTTTGTACAATTTTGATATTGGGGACGATGGAACAGAAGCCAGTGAGCTGTACCCAGATGTTAAATACGCCACTGTAGAAACCTATCTCAAACGCTTTTTATTATAAAGGAGAGCAACTCTTATTTTAAGTTCACCTTTTGCATATGATTTCATCCTCATGAGTCACGAACAATCTCAATACCATTTTTAGAGAGAGCTTTTAAGGTTCCCCATAAAGCTATTTGAATGTTAGAGAAAGCTTTTAAGGCTCCTCATAAAGCTATTAGGTATGTCTATTTTCCATCCTTGCCTATGAGGTAATTTAATTTTTTCAAGACTATTTTATAAACATTATTTAAATAATAAAAGTATTTTTCATCACTTTTTATTGGATATTTTTATTTTTTAAATAATTAATTTTTTATTGACATTTTGTTTTATTCGAAAACTAAAGTTTTGTTTCTATAATTAAATTTAAATTAATAATTATTTGTTATATTTTTTTTAAATACAAATATTTTATTAAACGCTTATGGGTTTTTAGAGAAAACAGTGAAAGGTATTTTGTTAGTATTCTTTGTGTAAATGTTATTAGTTTAAAATTTCTTGTGGCATAAGAATCCCGTTGTCATCTTTATGCCATTTTGATGATTTTAGAATGCCTCTAAGTTGCAGCAACTAAAGACTACTCACCTTAATTAGGACTCACATAACCTAACAATTTTTTTAAATAATTTCTTTTAATTAAAATAATTTACTCCATTTAATTCATAAAATTAACTCTTCTCCATATAATTTGGAAAAAAAAAAATTTATAAAATTTTGTTTTTTCTTTTAAATGAAATATATATATGATAATGAGAATGATAATGATGTGAGATAACTATATAAATTCACATTTGTAATTTAGTCCACTTCTTAATTAAAGATTAAAACACTTATACTCTAGACTATAAATCAACTATATATTATGTTTTATCCATATTAATCATAGATACAATAAAATATTCGGCTGATTTTAATATTTAATTAAAAAATAGAGTAAGTTATGAATAACCATTTATTTTTTATTTA
>APFE031284481.1:0-14462 GCA_000404065.3 Pinus taeda
GGAGGGAGACAAATAAAGAAGAGAGGGGTAGGGAGAGGGTGAGAGGGAGGGCGTGAGGGAGAGCGACATGGAGACAGAGAGAGACAAGGGTGGGAGAGAGAAAGAGAGAGTTGTGGAGAGAGTTCGAGGGAGGGAGTGGGGGAGGGCAAATGACAGCGAAAGGTAGCAGGAGATGGGGGCGAAGGGTTACAGAGAGGAGGAGAGGTAGAGAGATATTTTGAGGGAGAGGGAGAGAGAAGTAATGAGAGAGAGAGAGACATAATCAAAGCATAGAGATAATTCGAAAAAGATAGAGAGGGAGAGTGACTAGGAGGATTGATAGGTGGAGGGAAATGGAGAGGGGGAAAGTGGGAAGGTAAGATTGTTAGAGAGGGGGAAGGGGAGAGGGAGAGGAAGGGAGAGAGTGAGAAAGAGGGGGCAGGGAGGGGAAGGAAAGATAGAGGGAGGGAGAGAGGGAGAGTGGGACAACGAGTTGGTGAGGCGGGAGAGAGGGAGGGGGGATAAGGAGAGAGAGGGAGAGGTGGAGAGAGGGAGAGGGAGGGAGAGAGGGAGATAGAGAGAGGTGGAGGGATGGGAGGAGAGATAGGAATAGGAGGAGAGAGGGTGGAGGGAGTGAGGAGGAGGGCGGCAGAGGGGGAGGGATGAGGAGAGAGAGAGAGATGGAGATTGGGGAAACAAATGGGGGAGAGAAAGAGGTATAGGGAGAGGGAGAGAGAGGAGCAGGGCGGGGGGGGCGGAGCGAGTGCTGAAGTGTGGGGAAGAGGGAGAGCGAGAGGGGAAGAGAGCTAGAGAGTGGGAGGGTGAGAGGGAGAGGAGCAGAGGGAGAGATAGGGAGATGGAGGGAGAGGGGGAAGAAGGGGAACGCTAAGGAGGAGAGAAAGAGAGAGAGAGAGAGAGTGGTAGGGAAAGGGAGGGAAGGATAGAGGGAGCAAGGGGAGAGAGAGAGAAAAAACAAGAGAGAGAGAAGAGAGGAGAGAGAGAGAGAGAGAGAGGCAGGGTGGAGAAGGGAAGAGGGAGAGAGGGAGGGAAGAGTGGAGAGGGAGAGGGAGAGAGAGGGTGAGATGGAGAGAGGTAAAGAGGGAGAGGGGGAGCGGGAGGGTGATAGAGATGGAGGGTGAGGGAGCGAGTGAGAAAGAGGGGAAGTGAGAGAGAGGGAGGAGGGAGTGGGAGAGAGGCAGCGGGAGGAAGGGAGAAAGAGGGAGAGGGGAAGAGAGAGTGGGAGAGAGGGAGGAAGGGAGATGGAGAGAGAAGAGAGAGACAGATATATAGAGGTATAGAGGGAGGGAGGGAGACGGAGAGAGAAGAGAGGGGAAGGGAGAGAGCGAGGCAGAGAGAGAGGGTTTAGGTTTTAGGGTTTGAGGTTTGGGTTTTGGGGTTTAATGTTTAGGGTTTAGGGTTTGTAACAATTTAGTAAATGCTTTTAATAAACACTTAAATAAAAGTTACAAAATGATTTTTAAAATGTATAGGCTTTTGGCTTTTGGATTTAAGCTCTAGGGTTTGGGGTTTGGGGTTTAGGATTTATGGTTTAGGGTTCAATTCTTATAACACTTTAGTAAATGATTTTAATAATCACTTAAATAAAATTTACAAAATAGTTGTTAGAATGTTATAAAATGCCTAGGGTTCAGGGTTTAGGGTTTATATCACTTTACTAATTTATTTTAATAAAAACCTAAATAAAATTTATATAACTCTTTTTAAAATGTTATAAAATCCTTAGGGTTTAAGGTTTTGATTTTATAAATGTTGTTAGTAAATATTTAAATAAAAGTTGCAGAATGCTTTTAAAATGTTGTAAAATTCTTATTGTTTAGGGTTTAAGGTTTAGGTTTTGGGGCTTAAAGTGTAGGTTTTTGTGTTTATGGTTTAGGGTTTATAACAATTTAGTAAATGCTTTTAATAAACACTTAAATACAAATTAAAAAATGATTTTTGAACTAGTATAAAATGCTTAGGATTTATGGTTTATGGCTTAGGGTTTGGGGTTTAAGGATTAGGGATTATAAAATGCTTAGGGTTTAGGGTTTATTGTTTAGTATCAAGGGCTTAGGGTTTATAACAATTTAGTAAAGTTTTTTAATATACACTTAAATAAAAGTTACAAAATGCTTTTAAAATTTTTATGAAACACTTAGGGTTTATGGTTTAGGGTTTGGGGTTTCGGGTTTTGGGTGTAGGTTTTAGGGTTTAAGGTTTATAAAACTTTAGTAAATTATTTTAATAAAAACTTAAGTAAATGTTACACAATGATTTTAAAAATGTTATAAAATTCTTAAGGTTTATGGTTTGGGGTTTAACGTTTAGGGTCTAGGGTTTATAACGGTTTAGTAAATTCTTTTAATAAACACTTAGATAAAAGTTACAAAACACTTTTTAAAATGTTATAAAATGCTTATGGTCTAGGGTTTGGGGTTTAGGTTTGAGGGTTTAGGGTTTAGGTTTTATGTTTTATAACACTTTAGTAAGTGCTTTTAATGAACACTTCAAAAAAGTTACAAAACACGTTATTAAATGTTATAAAATTTTTAGGGTTTAGGATTTGGGGTTTAAGGTTTAAGGTTTAGGGTTTAGGGTTTAGGTTTTATAAAACTTTAGTAAATTCTTTTAATATACACTTATATAATAGATTCAAAACACTTTTTAAAAGGTTATAAAATGCTTAGGGTTTAGGTTTTGTTGTTTCGGATTTGGGTTTTAGGGTTTAGGGTTTATGTTTTATAACACTTTAATAAACTCTTTTAATAAACACTTAAATCAAAGCTACAAAAAGCTTGGTAAAATGTTTTAAATTGCTTAGGGTTTATGGTTTATGGTTTATAATGCATTAGTAAATGCTTTTAATAAACACTTTAAAAAAATTACAAAATGCTTTTTCAAATGTTATAAAATGACTAGGATTGAGGGCTTAGGGTTTAATGTTTGGGATTTAAAAGGTACAAAATGCTTGTTAAAATGTTATAAAACGCTTAGGGTTTGGGGTCTAAGCTTTAAAATGTTATAAAATACTTAGGGTTTAGGGTTTAGGGTTTATAAAACATCAATAAATTATTTTAATCAACACTTAAAAAAAGGTAACAAAACACTTGTTAAAATGTTATAAAATACTTAGGGTTTAGAGTTTAGGGTTTGGGGTTTGGGGTTTAAAAGGTTATAAAATTCTTAGGATTTATGGTTTATAAGACATTAGTAAATGATTTTAATAAACACTTTAAAAATTTATAGAACACTTTTTAAAATGTTATAAAATGCTTAAATTTTGGGGTTTAGGGATTAGGGTCTAGGGTTTAAAACACTTCAGTAAATACCTTTAATAAACACTTGAAAAAAAGTTACAAAACACTTTTTAAAATGTTATAAAGTGGTCAAGGTATAGGTTCACGGTTTAAAATGTTATGAAATGATTAGGGTTTAGGGTTTAAGGGTGGTTTAGTAAATACCTTTAATAAACACTTCAAGAAAATTGACAAAACCCTTGTTAAAATGTTATATCACTCTTAGGGTTTAGGGTTTATGTTTAGGGTTTATAAAACTTTTGTAAATGCTTTTATTATTAGGGTTTAGGGTTAGGGTTTAGAGTTTAGGAGTTAGGGTTTGGGGTGTAGGGTTTAGCATTTAGGGCTTTTGACACTTTGGTAAATGCTTTTAATAAACACTTTAATAAAAGTTACAAAATGTCTTTTCAAATGTTATAGAATGCTTCGGTTTTAGGGCTTAGGGTTTAGGGTTTGTGGTATAGGGGTTAGGGTCTAGGGTTTAGGGTTTATAAGGCTTTAGTAAATTATTTTAATAAACACTTAAATAAAAGTTGAACTCAAAAATTGTGGATTTATAGTGAGTTTGTCTTAATAGATTTTTTTATCATATAGGAAATTCGCCTTTAATTACATATTTTATCATTTAGCCAATCTCATTGCGCATTTTCTGTAATTTCAAAAAATTGTGTATTGATGAACAATTATTACAGTTTTGACTGAAGAAGAGAACAATATAGTTACACACCAAGGAGTTGACAAATTTATAGTTGGTGATGAACGACCAAATCCTAAAGATGTTGGCTTTTTTCAAGGGGAGTAATTGGATAATTACTTTTTCTATTAGAAAACTAATGCACAAGAAGGAAAAAATAACTTGATCTAAGGACTCATTGAGTGATTCACCTATAATTTACAATATTTTATAATTAAGTGAATGATTCACTAATATTTTACAATATTTTTCAATACATTGAAAGATTCACCAAAATTTTACAATATTTTTCAATACATTGAAAGATTCACCAAAATTTTACAATATTTTATATTTTAGTAAAATATTCCAAAAATTTGATATATACTTGTTGTAGTGTAGTAGACAATGACTATTGGTTACTAGTACAAATCAAAACAAAAAATCACACGAATGTAAGGAACATACGAATAGAAGAGGAGAAGCTATGTAGAAGAGAACCAAAAAAGTGTTACTTTATATTATATTCTCTTCATAAGCCAATCACAAATATACAATGATGCATGCATTTCCATATATATACTATGTCAAGATGGTCACAATAATTTAATTGTGAAAAGAAATTTAACCTATCTAACTTAGACTATTAACTCAACTAGAGAGTTGATGGACTTTATGATATCAATTCTACAATTGTTTGGGATGCTCAGCTAAGTCGACTAGCCCCTCCAACATCTCCCCTTCCCTTAATTCCTTCTTTGTGACAAAGAAGGGAAGATTTGGAGTCTTACAAAAATTTTACAAAAATTGATACATCATAAATTAGAAAATGTAAATGCTTAGAATGAAATGAAAGTTATTCCAGAAGGGTGGTTGGCTAATTAGCAGATCTAGTTTTGTGGTCAACTAGAACTTGTTGAATTACATCTACATGATTTAAAATGTGAATTCATCTTCTTTTCCCTTCCCTTGAAAACAAATTGGAACATTCAACTTCATTTCATGAGTGTCATATCATTGTTCTGAAGAGAGAACACATCATAAAAGCTTGGCTCAAAGAAATTGAATTTATGTTGTCAGATAGATGACCGAGATGATTGTACTATTGTATGTGTTGGTGTTGAAGTCACAGGGAATGTTGTTTGATAGGTAGTTGGTGTAAGTACTTGAATATAATTATCATATAGACCATTTTCGTACAACTATACTTTCATAGGTATCAAATGCTTTTAAGTATTTCAAATATTACAACTTATCAGCTAGTGATATGTGCACTAACAATTATTGATCAACTAGTAATTGGTGTTTCAATTGTTGCACTTTATTAACAATTCCCTGCAAATAATAAATAACATTGGTAGATTCTCATCAATAGATTTTTCTCGAGGTTAAGTTACTTGTTGGGAGCACAATTCTCAAATTAGAAATTATTGAGTTTATATACGATTACATGTGGATGAAAGTTATATTGGGAAAATATTAAAAATATTTGGCTCTGTAATATAATTTTGTTCTCACTCTTACTTTTCTCAGGAAAATTATTGGTGAACCTTTCAAATTATAGTGGATATATTTTTATTCCATTGAACTATCACTTTATCTTGAACTTTGTTGACATGAGGAGTTAGTTACTCACTCTGGTCGACCAACTGTTGTATAAACTATTGGATTGCAATAAGTGGATCATCAATTCTACTTCGATTGTTGATGTTAAGTTTTTCTATTTCTTGGATCTATCATTCTAACTAAATATCCCTTTTTTCTTGTTGTCTCTACTATATCTTTCTACTACCCAACATCCTTCTTCTGAAAAATTTCATGGTTTTTCTCATGTAATTTTCTAGTGCTTCAAATATTTATTTATCTCAAGCATGCCTTCGGTCAGGTGATGGGCCTCTAAATTAGACATAAATTAAGGCCCATATGGCCATCCTTCAACACATTAAACCTCTCTTTTAACTTGAATATGTTCATTAGGAAGGTTTATGGATAATTTCATATTTGTGCCTAATATTATTTATTTTTGTGGAATAATCTAGGGGTTGATTTTTATTAGCCTTCTTGTGGAGAGAACTCATATTTTTGGAGCTCCATTGTTATTTCTTGTAGGGAAGTAACTGTATTTATTTAAATAATGAAGATTGATACCATGTTCAGCTTCTGAGTCTTCTTATCCTCCATAGGACTTTGAGTTTCCTTGGGCTTGGCCATCCCAGGAGCCTTAGAGCCTTTTTTATCATTTACTTTTCTTCCTTTCACCTATTAATCACATGTATCCTTTGTTCTTTTTTTTTCTATTTCTGCATTTAGTATTGATGATTTCTTGTTGTAATATTGGGTTAAATGTTTGAAGTAATTTATTTTTCAAGATCAAAAGAATCATTTCATCCTTGTAACATCTTTGTATGGTCATAGTAATCATTGAATTGCTTGAATTGGTTATTTTATTCCCAAATTTAGATTTCTGGAAGACCTTTGTGGCAAATAACAATAAATTTCTACTATTTTTTAGAGCATGATAATGAGTCTCAATCAATTTGATTAAAATTGCATAAGATAATAAAAATATTCTAGCTAATAACAAAAATTACCCCATTACATTTTCACTTGATTAAGTTAGGCATTTGATATATTTACTAGCTCATTAGTTCTCGAAATTCTAAATTTTAGACTAGTAATTTTCTGCTAGGTATTTTTGAGGGATTCCACTTGGAATTGGGATCTAAAACATCTTAGTAAATAAAATAAAAAATCCCATACAATTCTAATTTGATTTTCTTGGTCATTTAGTGAATTATAGTCTCCTATAGTAAATGTCTTGTCGGAACAGCAATATCTCCTATAACAAGCATCCAACAATTATATACTTACCCAGATATGCTCAAGAAGATTGGTTATTCTCCCTTAGGATTGAATCAAGAACCTTAGACTCTATGTCAATGATCAGGGAAGACTACATACCACCTAGGACTTTCCTCTTTACAAATGCAAAACATTTCATCGATTTGCGCTAATTGACAGATTTATGAAATGCACAATACAGTGATGACTTTCACATCCAATGAAATCCGTTAGTGGACCTAAACTCTTTGAAATGTAATGATTTAAATTTACATTGGTGTGCCCTAACTAGATGTCAAGAAGCATAGATCTTCAGTATAAGAAGACCAAAAATGTATTAGAAAGAAAAGTATGTGTATCCTCTTATTGATGTTGATTTCATAGTCGATGCAGATGTCCAAGTTGCAAAGTTTGGTATTGGACACATGTGGACTATTGGATGGTAGCATGAGATTGGACCAAGTTGGCCCTAAATGTAGCACCATTGAAGGACTATAGTGTCTTCTAAATGAGGCATATATTAAAGGTGATTAAGGTTCGATCAACTGGGAAGAGAATTTCTACAACCCAAGTTCATTGTGGGAGAAGGACGTGTTACCGTGATAGGAAGATTGCCTCTTGCCCTATGTTTGTCTTCATTGGAGCAGTGAAAGAGGAAAATAGTGGGAAGAAGTCCCTAAGCGGCTAAGGAGCAACAACTTGTAAGAAGACTCAAAAATGCCTTTTTCTTGAACGACTAAGTAGCATCTAGTGAGCATGAAGTCCATATGTGTTGGTTTTATATGGTCTTATGATTAACTAGATGGAAGATTGGAGAAACGTGTTCAATGGCCTAAAGGAGTTGGTTTATATATACAGGATCGACCCTAGAATGGAATCAATGGACCCATATTGTGTTCATGACATGAAAAAGTAGTTTTGATTGAGTTCCATATCATCTAGATTATCAATGTATCTTTTCCTTGTATTGATGTACTAGTGTATGTATGATGGATATTATCCCTAGTAAGAGAGCCCTCGCCTGTGTTATAGATTGATAATACAACCAAGTTGGGTTGTTGTAAAAATTATAAAAAGTTGTCTATATTTTATGCACTAATACATTTATTGTTGTATATCATTTTAGCGTGCATAGTAGTTTTTTATGATACTTGGATTGGCAGTGTCAATTATTGTAAGATTCTAACCTAGACTCTAGTGACATGGAAAACCAGCAAAGTTCAAATTTAAAAACTTTAGTTATTTCAAGGGAAAATTGAATATCCAATGAGGGACGAAACATTTTTATTTCTTACATTAAGAGATAATATCTGGCCACTAGATAATATTCATTCCTGCCTTCAATGTGCCCATTCCTTCTACAATATTTACAAGATGTTTCGTATGAAATTATCCATGGTTGTTTCCTAGAAATGTAAAATGGACAAGAATCCTACTCCAGTAATAAATAGAAAAATTTTATGGAAGACACAAATTAATTATGAGTTTTAAATACAAATTTAATTATGAGTTTTGAGATGTTTATGATTTTTTTTTTGCCTTGGCTATGTGAAATATATCAGGTGAGTGTTTTGATGTTCATTTGAGTTTGCTATCCATTTCATTTATATGGCTACACTAATTCCTATATTCTTCTATATCACGAAGGGCCCTGTTCTTTGTAAAGATTCACACATACACAATTTTCCACTTTCCCTTTTTAAAACTTATTTAAAACGGTTTTGCAAATTTGTCAAGACACTTACTCTAAATATATATTGCTTTGCAATTTTAAATAAATCCTTTCAACGCACTACTACATACATCCCAAAATAAAAATTAATTAACACTGAATTATAACAAAAAGCATCAGTGATGGGAAAAAGTGGACCTCACAACAAAAGAATCGGCCCAACTTGGACGGAAAAAGCATGAACCTGGCAGCAAAAACATTTACGTGACATCTTTTTTCAAAAATAGAAAGCTACATGACATCTTTTTCAAAAATAGAAAGCACGAGAATAGAAATTAAAAAAAAAAGCGAAAGCATCAACCCATCTTTTTCCAAAAAGGAGAAAAGCGAGAATTGAAATTTAAAAAAACCAAAAAATAATGAACTCTCAATTCAGAAATGGACGGGACAATTCGGCCGATGGCAGCTCAAGCATTTCGTGATGTCCAGTCTCGCATGGACTCTCGAGGCCTTTCATACGATGGTCATGTTTTTTGCAGACTATGAGCCCAACTGGCACTGCAACATAGAGAAACCCTTCGACAATTTCCTTTCCATCAAGCGCGGGTTCGAATACTGCAGTTCCACGAGATCTTTTTGTTGCATGGATCGGGCGTCATGGAGCTGGGATGGAGGGAGCAGAGTTTCGACGGTTTCAGAAATATAAAGTTGGGGTTTTGCAGTCTGCGTTTTTCATCGGGTGTTTGATCAGTAATTTTGATAATTTCACCTCTGAAGCTTTATATGCACTTTGATGCTACTAGATCATTAGGAATTTCAAGTAATTGTTAAGAACTTGCTTGGTTACAGTTATTGGATCTTGATGTTTATTTACTGATGCTTAATTTACTTAAGATCTCTTGTAGAGAGGATTACCTAGGCCTTGGAGCGAGAAAGAACAGAGTAGAGAGGATTATTCCTCAACTCCATGTTGTTGGATCTTTAAATAATAATCTTTGTATTAATTTTGTTTAATGTTTGCTTAATTTGCTTAAGATCTCTTTTTCAGAGAGGATTATTATGCCTGAGAGCGAGAACAACAGATCATATAGGATCACTCCTCAATTCCATGTCATTCAATCTTTAAAGTAATAATCTCTGGATTAATGTTCTTTACTATTTGCTTAATTTTCTTAAGATCGTGGTAGAGAGGATTGCTACGCCTTAAAGTTGAGAAAGAACAGAGCAGAGAGGATCATTCGTGAATTCCATGTAGTTCGATCTTTAAAGTATTAATCTCTGGATTAATCTTGTTTAATGTTTACTTAATTTTCTTAAGATCAGAGTAGAGAGGATTACTATGCCTTAGAGCGAGAAAGAACGTAGCAGAGATGATCATTCCTGAATTCCATTTCGTTCAATGTTTAAAGTAATAATCTCTTGATAAATATTGTTTAATGTTTCCATAATTTTCTTAAGGTCAGTGTAGAGAGGATTACTACGCCTGGGAGCGAGAAAGAACAGAGCAGAGAGGATTATTCCTCAATTCCATGTCATTCGATCTTTAAATAATAATCTCTAGATTAATGTTGTTTAATGTTTGCTAAATTATCTTAAAATCATAGTAAAGAGGATTACTACTTGTGAGAGCGAGAAGAGCATAACATAGAGGATCATTCCCAAATTCCATGTCGTTCGATTTTTAAAGTTATGTGGTATGGTTTTAGTGATATCATTTCATTAGTTATTTCTAGACTTTCTTAATTAGTGGTGCATTGTTTTTTTTATTTGTTTTTAGGCATTTTGTATGGCGGAGTAAATACCTCTATGGCGGACAACAACTTCTTAATACTTCTCTATTTTTAATTCTTCGAGGAGTGTTATCCTTGGATTCGCTTAAGAGCAGAGAAAAGCAGAGAGGATCATTAGGCCTGTGAGCGAGAAAGAGCAGAGTCGAGCAGAGGTTCAATCCTGAATTCTATGTACTTTGATCTTTAAAAGAAACTAATTAAACAAAATTTCCATTCCCCTTTTGGATCAATCCGTAAACAAAATTTCCATCCCCTTTGGATCAAGAGGTCAGGGTATGTGGGATGGTTTTAGTCTCATTAATCCATTCATTAGTTAATATATTTATCGTTTTAGTATCATTGTGTGTTTCTTTTGCTATTTTTCTTTCTTTCTTCATTCAGCTGAGATAAAGAGTATAGAGGGATGAGTGGAAGGCGGAGTGAATACGGGTATGGAGCCACAGGCTTAACAGGTGGAGCAATGCGGTGAGGAGGGGGAGGAGGTGGGGGTTCTGGGATGGTTGGAAGAGGTGTAGGAGGGGGTGGGGGTTCCAGGGTGGTGGAAAGGGGGAAGGAGGGCGAGGAGGAGGAGGTAGAGTCAGAGGAGGCAGAGGGGGTTGGGTGAAGGGTAGAATGGACAGGGAGGAGTTTGAGGAGGGATGAAGAGGCAAAGGAGGAGGATAAGGAGAAGGTGGGAGAGGATGGGAAAGAAGTTGGGAGTGGGGGTGAGCGGTATGGGAAGGTCACGAAGGGGTTGGGAGAAGGGGGAGGAGGAGGAAGAGGAGGACAAGGAAAAAGTGGCAGAAGAGGAGGAGGTGGCGAGTGAGGATAGTGAGGCAAGAGAGGGGGAGGAGGTGGGGGGATAGACGGTGATGGGGAAGGAGTGGGAGGAGGGGTAAGGAGGAGAAGAGGCAAGAGGCAGAGGAGGAAGAGTGGGAGGAGGAGGCGGGGGAGGATGGGGAGGTAGAGTGGTGGTGTGAGGGAGGAGGGGGGATGGCTGAGTTAGGGGAGAGGAGGTGGGTGAAGGGTAGAGGAGGAGGGGGAGGGAGAGGAGGTAGAGGGGGCTGGAGGAGGCACCGGAAGAGGAAGAGCATAGGAGGAGGAGGCAGAGGAGGGTAGGGGAGATGTTGGAAGAGGCAAACTAGAGGGAGAGGATGGGGAGGAGGGTGAAGAAGCAGAGGACATGGGGGTAGTGGAGTGGGAGAAGGAGGGGTGAGGGAGAGAGGAGGTGGAGGATGAAGTGCAGGAGGGGAAGGATGGGCGAGGTGGAGGATTGGAGAGGAGGAGGAGGGATAGATACGGAAAGGGTGGAGGAGGAATAGGTGTAGGACAAGAAGGTGTAGAGACAAAAGGGCCAGAGGGGGAATTGCTGGAGGAGGAGGAGGGGGAGGGCGAGGCAGAGTCAGAGGATGGGGTGGAGAGGGAGGTGTTGGAGGAGGTATGAAGAGGTAGAGGAGGAGGTCTGGGAGGTGAAGAAGGAGGGGGAGGAGGGTTAAGATGCAGAAGAGTTGGAGGGACAAGAGGTGGAGGAGAAGAAAAAGTGGGGTTGGGAGGCCGAGGAGGGGGGACAAATGAGGCATTAGGCATGACAGAGAAGGGGATGAAGGGAGAGGGGGATGTGAAGGGGTAGGAGGTGGGGGGAGGTGGTGAGAAGGGGCAAGAGGTGGGCATTGGTGTAGTGGAGCAGTTGGAGGAGGGCTAGGGGGAGGAAGCGACTAAGCAGGAAGAGGCGAATGAGGGTGGGTAGGTGGACGCAGTGGAGGTGAAGGGAGAGGTGGTTAGGGGGAGCATAGTGGGAGGAGGGGAAGAGTTATGGAAGAAGAGGATGGGGAGGAGGAGGTCGAGGGGAAGAGGCGAAGGTGGAGGAGAATGTGAGGGAGGATATGGGCACAAGAGGATGAAGAGTGACAGGGCAAGGGACCGACATCGATGGTGGAGGGGGAAGAGGAGGAGGAGGTGGAAGATGAGGATGGCGAGGAGGGGCAAGATGGTGGATGAGGAGGGAGGGGTACATGGGGAAGATATGAAGGGGTAAGAGGTGGAAGAGGAGGTGGAGTAGTGGGAGGATAGGAAGGATGGGGAGGCGGAGGGGTTGTAGAGGCAGTGGAAGAGGGGGAAGAGAAGATGCAAGAGGAGGAGGAAGAAGGTGAGGGGTAGGAGGAGGAGCGCGAGGTAGCATGGTAGGATGGGCGAGGAGGTAGAGGGAGAGGAGAGGGAGGTGGAGGGCGAGGGGGATGGGGTGGACGTGGATGTGAGGGAGGAGGCATAGGTAGAGGGGGAAGAACAATGTGAGCTGAGGATGAGGAGTAGGCGGCGGCAGAGGCTAAAGTGGAATGTAAGAAGAGGAGGTGGAGGAGGAAGAGGGGGAGGAGGCAGAGATGAAGATGAAGAGGAATGACGAAATAGGATTATGGGAAGGGGAGGGGGATGAGGTAGAGGTGAAGGTGAAGAGGAATAGGGGAAGAATGGCGGTAGAGGAGGATGAGGAGAAATGAGGGAGAAATGGGGGAGGAGGAATAGGGGTAGAGGAAGAGGAATGGGTGTAGAGGAGTGGTGGAGGTAGGGGAGGGAGGTGGAGGAGGCTGCGAAGGGTTAGGGTAGGAGGAGGAGATGGAGGAGGTGGGGGGGATGAGGTGACGAAGGAAGCGGTGTGGGGAGGAGACATAGGAAGGGGGGTTGACGAGGTGGAAGAGGTAGAGGAGGATTAGGAAAAGGGAGAGATGGCAAGGGGAGGGGTGAGGAGGGAAAGGAGGCAGGGGTTCTGTGGTGGTGGGAAGAGGGGGAAGAGGTGGAGGAGGAGAGTGGGGAGGAGGAGGGGGAGGCAGAGCTGAAGGAGGTGGAGGGGGTTGGGGGAAGGATGTGGTGGAAGGGGAGGAGTTTGAGGAAGGTTGAAGAGGTAGAGGAGCCAGAGGAGGTGGGGGAGGATGGATGGGTAGGGGGGTGGAGTGATATGGGGAGGTAGCAGAGGGGGTTGGAAGAAGGGGGAGGAGGAGAAGGGGGATAGGGAGTAAGAGGCAAAAGAGGAGGAGGTGGAAAGTGAGGATGGTGAGGCAGGGGATGGGGAGGAGGTGTGGGAGAGAGGGTGATGGGGGATGAGTGGGAGGAGGGGTGAGAAAGAGGAGGAGGGGGAAGAGGCAGAGTAGGAGGAAAAGGTGCAGGAGGCGGTGGGGGAGGATGGGGAGGTAGAGTGCTGGTGTGAGAGAGGAGGGAGGTTGAGGGAGAGGGGGAGTGGTTGAAGTGAGGGGAGATAAGCTGAAGGTGGAGGAGGAGGACAGAGAGGAGGTAGAGTAGGTGAGCAGGCATTGGAAGAGGAAGGTTGAGGGGGAGGAGGCACAAGGGGGTAGCGGGGGCACCGGAAGAGGTAGAGTAGAGGGCGATGAGGGGGAGGAGGCAGAGGGCAACGAGGGAGATGCTAGAAGAGGCAGAGTGGTGGGGGAGGAGGGGGAGGAGGAGGACGAAGAGGATGTGGGGGCAATGGAGTGGGAGGAGGAGGGGTGGGATAGGGAGGAGGTAGAGGAGGAAGTGGAGGATGGGGAGAGGGAGGATGGTGCAGGAGGAGGAGGGGTAGATATAGAAGAGATGAAATGTGAAGAGGAGGAAGAGGTGGGAGAGGATGGGGAGGAGCAGTAAGTCGAGACAGAGTCAGAGGGAAGGACAGAGGGGGATGAATTCGAGGAGGGACAAAGAGGTAGAGGAGGAGGAGGAGGAGTTGGGGGAGGTGAAAGAGGAGTAGGATAATTAAGAGTCAGAAGAGGTGGAGGGGAAAGATGTGGAGGAGGAGGCAGAGTGGGAGCAAGACGCAAATGAGGGGGGGTGGATGAGGTGGAACGGTCAATGAATGGGGAAGGGGAGAAGGCAGGGGGAGTTAGTGAGGAGGGGATGACGTGGGGGTTAGGGGGTTATGGCGGTTGGAGGAGGTCTAAGGGGAGGAAGCGACGGAGGAGGAACAGGCGAATGATGAGAGGTATGAGGATGCAGGGGTGGTGAAGTTGGAGGAGGTGTGAGGTGGAGGATTGTGAGGAGGGGGGAAGAGGTGGAAGAAGAGGAGGAGGATGAGACAGAGGTGGGGGTGGTGAAGGAGGAGGAGAAGAGCTAAGAGGTGGAAGAGGCAGAGGGGCAATAGGTGGAAGAGGAGGTGGAGTGGGGGCGAGACTCAGAGGAGAGGGAATGGATGAGGTAGAAGGGTGACAAAGGAGGAGGTGAAGGGGGAGGGAGAGAAGGTGGCAGGAGGG
>APFE031284481.1:14472-33883 GCA_000404065.3 Pinus taeda
GGAGAATGCAGGGGGAGGTAGTGAGGAGGGGATGACGTGGGGTTTGAGGGGTTAGGGCGGTTGGAGGAGGTCTAAGGGGAGGAAGTGACAGAGGGGGAAGAGGCGAATGAGGAGAGGTATGAGGAGGTAGAGGAGGTGAAGGTGGAGGAGGTGTGAGGTGGAGGATTTGGAGGAGGGGGAAAGAGGTGGAAGAAGAGAAGGAGGATGAGGCAAAGGTGGGGGTGGTGAAGGAGGAGGAGAAGAGCTAAGAGGTGGAAGACTCGGAGGGGCAATAGGTGGAAGAAGAGGCAGAGTGGGGGTGGGACTCATAGGAGGGTGAATGGATGAGGCAGAAGGGTGATGAAGGAGGAGGTGAAGGGGGAGGGGGAGAAGGTGGCAGGAGTGGGTGAGCAGGGTGAGGAGGTGCGAGTTGGGAGGGGTGGTGTGGTTGGAGGAGGGAAAAGGGGGGAAAGTGGTGGAGGGGGAAGGGGGAAGATGCGAATGAGGAGGGGTAGGAGGAGGCAAGGGAGGTGAAGGTGGAGGTGATGTTGGGGGGAGGAGTGGGAGGATGGGGGAAGAGGTGGCAGAAGAGGTGGAGGAGGAGAGGTATGGCAGAATGGGGAGGTAGGGGGGAGGGTGAGGAGGAGGTGGAAGAGAAAATGGTGGGAGGTGGTGGAGGAGGAGGGAAAGGAAGAGGTTGAGGGGGAAGATGCGTAGGTGGACGAGAAGGTGAGGGAGGAGAGAGGCACCAGAGGATGCAGTGTGGAGGGAGAGGGTGACACGGTTGATGGTAGAGGTGGAGGAGGAAGAGGCAGATGAGGAGGGCGAGGAGGGGTAGGATGAGGGGTAAGGAGGATGGGTTAGAGGGGGAAGAGAGGAATGTGTAAGAGGTGGAGGATAAGGAAGGAGAAAAATAATTGTAAAGCAAAAAATCATCTTGTTTGAAATTCTCCTTTGAAATTAATGTAGGGAGGGTATTTCTCTAAGTGAACCTACAATTTTAGTGTGGTGTACACATGTAAGTACCGAGAATTAAATGAGTTAGAATATTCTAGAAAAAAAATTCTAAACCAGACTTTAAAACAATAATGAGAAAAGAGGCTTGCCTCAACAATGTTAAGATAATTCAATTTCACAAGAATTCCTTGCATGCCTCCAGTGTCATACCTTGAGGAAACGACATTGACATTAGCATCCCATCTCCATCATTTCCATTGTAACTTACTAATTGTGCTACCATATTCCATCGAATGATCAATTGAGTTTTCTCTTAAAACAATTGCACACGACCTTGGAAACTAATAGGAATCACAGACCTTGTGATGCTATGAAATCTACATGGAGTGATATGGCTTTGTATAGGGAAATTATGTGAAGAATTCCAACAAAAGAAGAGAAATTATCTCTTTTATCCACTCACAATGTCCAACACTTGAAGTTTTCTATCCAAAACCTAACATTGCAATTACGTTGCCTACTTTTGATTTTCTTAAATACGAAAAAAATTAAGCAGGTGAATTCAAAGAAGCAAATGGTTTAATTTTGGTTTAAATAAATAATCACAAAAGAAAATTAAAAAAATAAACTATTGTTTAAATAGAAAAATGTAGGATGGTGACCCTCAAATTTAGAAGGTTAATTCCATTCTATGAGTTGTCCCAATCTTTTTCTTGATATATAGAATAAAAATAGATTCCTAAATGAAATGTAGATAACTTATGAACAACCAATAATGTGTTTAGTCATTGTTTAGTATTACTAACATCATATTGTAAATTAAAAATTAGTGCTATAATTCAAAAAGGAAAGAGTAAACTTTTACAGATCAAAAAAACAAATAACATTCTCTTACAAAATATGACATTGTATAATAAATACATATAAATATCATAATTAACATTTTAAAATATATTTTTTATATATTGATTCACTCATATCAAAAAATAATAAAATTTTATAAGGTTTTATTTACTCATTTTATAAAATTTAATGATAAAAATTTAATTTTATGAAATTATTTATTGTAAAATAATTTTAATTACCATGGGGAAGTTGTGGGATTATGTTGTGAAACCTAGATAATGTGTGGAATAAAGACCTAGTATACTAAATTTTTTCATTTTGTAAGCCACATTAAAATTAGGGCCAATTAGCATCCTACAACTAAAATATCTTAGTTCTATTTTTGATGTATTTATTTGAAATGTAGAAATCACTAAGAAACATCCATGCTTGTAATTCTATTTCAAATTGGTAAAAGATTCTTCAATGCTTTAGTTTATCTTCCTTACACAAGAATTTTTACACTCTTTGTTACTTCCTTATTTCTATATATAAGTGTTTTATGATTGGAAGTCTAGTTTGAATAAATTAGCAAGAGAGGTGGTACATGTATTTAAAGACTTGTAATTAGGATTTAAAGGGTTCTTAATGACTATAACTTCAAAAAAGAGGAAACATTTGGATAGGTAATAAGAGTAATTAAACAATTGTATTAAAGTTTGTTAGCTATGGTGTGGGGAGAAAGTAGCAATAACTCTTGTATACAATTTAGACTTATGTGATTATCAAGGGTTGATCCAAAAATGGAATTCATGCATAAAAGATATTGTGTGGTTGGAATGCATGTTTTGACTAGGTAAATAACATTTTAGTGTAAACGTTTTAACAAAGTTTAAATTCAAAGTTTGGACATCATAGAAGGAACCTCTAACTAGAAAATGACCACATGGAATTATCTGAGAGAGTAATAACTCCACTAAATTGGATTTATAAGTGTTGATATTGCTAAAAAAAATGTAGCTCTAATAGGACATTGCTAGGAAAAAGCTTTGAAGGGTTTGGAGTGAGGATTAAATTTGCAAAAGAAAAACTTGTGGATCTTTGAAGAAGATTGTTCCTCTAACTAAAAAATGACCACATGGAATTATATGAGAGAGTAATAACTCCACTAAATTTGATTTATAAGTGTTGATATTGCTAAAAAAATGTAGCTCCAATAGGACATTGCTAGGAAAAAACTTTGAAGGGTTTGGAGTGAGGATTAAATTTGTAAAAGAAAGATTTGTGGATCTTTGAAGAAGATTGTTTGTTGAGATCTCATGTGCTGGGATGATGAAGATGATGAGTTATTGGAGGAAGGAGAGGACATTTTAGAAGAAAGGATGGGATATAGATAGAAGTGCTAGTGGTTTATGCACATCTAGCTTCCTCCTAGAATCTCCAAATTGGAATAAAGATGAAGGATTTACCTTATGAATGCTGTGATAAGAGGGATGAAACATATCATTAAGGACCATAAAATAATCAAATATTTCAGGTAAGCCCTATTTATCCTAACAATAATAGGAGGAAAAAGATAATAAAGGTGAAATTGGAAATAATTGTCCATCAATATGGGCCCATAAAAAAAGTAAATGGTGAATCCCACATATGTTTGGTAGAGTATGAGTTATCATATTTAATGGTTGATGTAGTCAGGTATAACACAATAATATCTCGGAGTTTCACTCAATAGGAATTTAATCACCGTTGAAGTACAAGGGTCACACATACGAATAGAGAAAATAGAGAGAGTAGTGAAGGATAGTATAATAGCTCTTAGTAGGACAAATATTGTTTGAAAAACATGAATCTTGATAAATTCCTGAAGGGAGAAAATATACATCTTATTCATAACTAGAAGGAAACTAACTAAGATATTAAATTATTAGATACCAATTAGTATAGAATTTTTTTGGGGCTAACATTTAGAGTGGCTTAATTTTCTGTGATTTTTCAAAAGAATACAATTTGTTAATTTTTATTTTATCTAGAAATGGTTTGCTCAAAATTTATACTATAAAAATATTTTAGCTTAAAAATCATTATGAATATCAATACCTTTAAGAAAACATAACCAAACATGTTATATTATGCGTAATAGGGAGTAGTAAGAATAACCAAGGTTTATAAAATCAAAAAAAAAATTCCATCCTTAAAATTTCCCCTACTTGATAGAACCCTTATACAAGAAATAAAAACATAGTTCTACTTAAAAATGAGGAAAATATATAAAATAATTAAGTGAGTAGAAAAGAAGAAAACATGAAACATTGTTGATTAAAACTAATATGTGGGGATAATCAATGGAGAATAAAGTTGTATCTCATTCAAATTTTGCATTTTGTGAGTCTCTATGACATATTATTCATGATAATCCTCAATCCAAACAATGTGTACTTTTCATGATATTTTATCTTTCGAATGATGAAATAAATTTTAGTATGCATGGAATTAATTGTATTATAATTTACTAAAATAAACATTGGATGTCTCTTTTATTTGATTGTATTTCTCTATGCACATTCAATTTATTTCAATTTCATGGATTTATTTAATTGTAGAGAAAAGTAAGGAATTTGTCTTTGTACCTATATACTAAAAATATCACCACTTTTAGTAGAAGAGTTTCCATAGAAGGTGATGTAAGTGTTACCTAACCTAGACTATGTGTCGTGTTGATTTATCTCCCTATTAATGAAAAACATTATTACCTTTCCCATTGAATTTAAGTATATTTTATTAGTTTTCCATATATTTCAATGTGTTTACTAAATCATATTTATTAGGTTGTCGATAGCTATCTAAAATATTATTTTCAAAATTTGTACTAGCTTTATTATGTTCATGAATAAGGATTCCTGAATTTTAATTTAATTATCAATAATTAATAGGTTTGAAATCTAAATGCCAACTAAGTATTTTTAATATTACCCATGGACAAAGGATTGAGACTTATTAAGAATTTAGCTTTCATGTATTTTCCTTTTCAATTTAATTAAAAAAAAATTGCAAAATTATATTAAAATATACTATAAATAAAATATTTTGACAATAAAATGATTTATGCCTTTTATTATGACTAGTGTAATGATATAAGTAAATTATTGGTAAAATCGTATAACAATAAATCCATGAAAAACATCACCCTCTATTTAAGAATGTGTCATGGTTTGTATCTTCATCTAGTCCTGATGATGAACCATGCTTGCTGGTTAGAAACGTGTCAGAAAAATTTCTCCTATGCGATTTCTACCAAAAAAACACTTCTTAATATACTATGGATCACAAAAGCCCGAAATCAAGAATCAAAACATTAAGAAATTTCCCAAAATAAAAATTCATAAAAATTTACTAAGTTATAACTTTATTATTATCATTATTATTATTAATTGTAAGCCAACTTTTGATCTTTCTATTTCATTCAAAAATAAATATTGTACACACATATTCAAAAATGAACTAGATGGCCTCACCCTACCCATAGGAAAACCAAGACTTTTTACCATCCCATGGAGTCATATGCTGACAAAAATTTAAAAGCGTTGATCAAGTATAATAGCACTAAAAACACTGCAATATCATTCTAACCTCTAACACTAACTAGAAATTACCCATAGGCTGCTAATTATGAATAAAATGTATCAATCATTAGATGACTCAATTGGGGATGGATAATTTGCATTGGATCCCTATTGGTCCAGTGGGAGATTACATGGGATATGAGTATTGATTCTTTCCAGTCACCCTATCACATGATTCAAGATAAAATTCACCTACTCTATGTCCTGATGGAGCAAGTCTAGCTCCCCCTATAACTGCATAGGGTCTTCTAGCTCTGTTTCCATATCTTTGACCATCAATGTCTTCATTCTCTAGTATAGAAGAAAATTTTCAGTGTAGAAATTCCTTCTCTCTCTGTTTTGTCTTGGGCCTATTATAATGTTTCCCCAGTCACATGCTAGCTTTTCCCTACTTGGCTCCAGTGTAAAATCAACATTTCCTCCTGTTCTTCTAGTCTTGCATCAATTTTTGTTAAGGACAAGGCTCTTTATAATATTGTTGCCTCCATCTTTAGTCATTACCAACCTTCACAGACACTTCCTCTACCAGCTCGACACTTTACACCACCTAGAATTCCATTGTTCAACCATCATTCTTTGCCTTAGTCTCAACTTAGCATGGTGGAATATCATTGTCTTAGACCCATATGAACCATAACTTTCTTTATCTTGTAACACCTATGATACTTATGATTTTTTCTTGAGAACTAGTCATTAGGGTTCTTAGAATTGTCTTCTCCAAATGATATTCCTATACACATCATGTTAGGAGGATGTGGAATAAAATATCAAATTATCGATAAACCATCTATAAATTAATATTGATTGAACAAAAAGTTTTCTTCAAGTCACTCCATGAACATTAAATTTTCTAGAATGCATGTCAAAAATGTGATAATTAATAAAGAAACTAAAGTTAAGTTTCCAAATGTCATCCCTAAAACAACTGTCAGGATGGTAAGGAGGGGTTCCCCCCCCAAGAGTTCCTATCTCTTTGTTGGGTACTATAAACTGACCTTCCAACATGAAAGGTAACCATTTCATAATATTCAGATCATAAAAAAAAATGCCACAAAACCCCCTCCTCCCTATAGCGGGAAACCTAAGAATTACTCATAGAGCATGGGGAGGAACCGTAACCAATTGAAGGCGTTTCTATAGGCTAATCAATGCAACAAGGACTTAATGTAATAAATAACCACAAGACAAAGATAAAAATATATATGAACCTAATTGTAAATACTCCACCAAGGCACGTACTGGTGTTGATGCTATGAAATTAACCATTTATGGAACTCTCCATCATACATGCGACACAAGAGAATTGAAGCGAGGGTAAAAGGAAACCTAACATACTCATATGCATTCATTCCCTAGTCCCTAAACCTCATTATTTTTGAGTAGGATGGATCTCTGTGCTTCTCTAGTCCTATTGATTTCCCAACATCTCTTCTCTCAACAAGGGTTGAAACATTGTCTAGGGCGCCCTTGAAATAATGCTTGATTACCAAAATTTTCCAAATTTCCATATTTCACCTTGCAAGAGATCTCCCGTTAATGTTGAAGGGTGGCTATGCCACCCACCAACCTTTATTACCTTTGATATTGTAACCATGGTGACATGAATCCCACGATCTAGCATGTCCTTGCTCACATCCCAATCGGGGGTATAATTATTATTATTATTACACAAATAATTAATATAAGATTTATATGGCATATACCTATATTTTCAACCATTTACATTAACCCCACTTTACTGTGTATATTATTAAATTGTAAATATCTCTTCTTGCAATACCATGTAGTAATATAATGAATTAAGAATACCACATCACCAACATCACATATATGAAATTTTCTTAAATTATTTACTTTGAGGTAAATTAATTGAAAGAGAATATCTAAACTAGACACAAATCTTGTCATTGTTATTTCAATACTACAATGAATATTTGAACATATTCCATTGAGGTTGAATCTCTATCACCCACCTAATAATTAATTTATAACTGTGGAAGATCTAATTGGTATATTACCAAATATTTTGTATCATCGTGCATTAATATTAATTGCCCCAAATTTATTTTATACAAAACAAATATGTATGTAGGTTAGGATAGACTTATTTCAAGGGAGACTCGAAAAAAATCAATTAGCCCCTAAAATCAGGAGCTACAACTTTGTATTCATCATAATTATGAGCTACAACATTCCATTCACCACAATTTGCAAAAATCGGCATTTATGGTAGCTATTTTACCCTCCTCATTTTGTTCAAAATGAGATTCTTTCCTTCATTGGATATTATATCAAGCTATTAGGATTAATTCGGAGAAAACAACTCCCATTTAAATATCCAATAGTCTTATAGTCATTTTCTTAGTTTCCATATGCATATTCATAGTTATGTCTAATAAAAGTGGGTTTTTACTAACTCTTATATTTGAATTTCAAATTCAAGGCTCACCACAAAGTGGTATAGGTAAGTCGTCTCATTGTGTTTTGTATTTGTTTGACATTCCATTTCCTTGAGCATGCTCTCCTTTCCATCTTGCTTTTTCTGTTTCATTTTTGGGAACTATAATAATTTTTTTTGTTAGAATCACAATTTGTGTCTCAGTATTTCATAATTTCAGTGTCACTATTATATATATTTCAATATTTTTATTATAATTTTTGTATCTAACGGTTAAAGTGGAGAAGGATTACAACTTTTTATAAGCTTAAACTAGCCCCACTTTTTGGAAAAAAAGGAATTTTCATAAGAGTTGCAATTAGGTTTTGGTTTTCCAAGGTTAAGGATAATTGCATGGGATTAATTAGTATGGAAATGTACTTACAAAAATTAAAGATATATAAGTCCTCAATATGGACATGTGCAGTACAAATTTGAAGATAGTGTAGCCCAAATCTAAGAAATACCATCCTTGTGAAGTTATGTCATGTTTGGAATTGTTTTTATACTTCAAAAGTAATTATGCATAGACCTTTAAAGTGTCATTTAGAAATCATTGTCAAACTTTTATTATATGGAATTGTTATATTTTTCCAAAACATATCATGATCAAGAAAACTAACCTATATTAGTTCATCCCACACCTTTTTCTAAATGATATAATTCTCAAATGCACCAATTCCATATTGTTCTTAAAATTATTTTATGCCAAAGAATAAAATCCTAGAGAGAATTAATACTTTTAGTATTTCAAAGAAATCATGTAATTAGAGTCTAGAAAGATTATGTTTAGTTACAAAATAAAATCTAGGGAGTGAAAAAGGACCATGTTTTTTTTTGAAGTTATTTTTTAATTTTGTTTTTCTTCAATAAAATTCTAGATTTAATTCTATAGATTAAACCTTTTCAAAATGTGCATCGCTCTAGATAGCTTCAATTCAAGTATTCTTCATTAGTTACATCTTTTTATACTTGGATATCAGGTGATATTTTCTAATAACATGACTCAAGCTTATGTGATCCTATGCCAATTTATCTTTGATCAAGTCATAAATAATAACTTAATCTATTGGAATCTATTTTACATTATTGCTCAGTTACAAAATATTGGACATGGATATTTGATTTAGCTCATTTAAAACATACAAAGTTAATTTATGTTTCGAGTTACCATATCTCTCTCATTTTAACACTTTCCTTCATTGTTCAATTATAATTACTCTTAATGTCTAGAATTTATTGTCATTATGGGTTTATTTTCGTTATTCTAGATCTCTGGTTACTTATGGTATGATGTCCCTCAAATCCAAGCTTTAAAATAAGTCTATTTTCATGGAGAAACTTTTAGTGTTATTCATGAAATAGGTTTCATTAGGTATGTATAAAAGGTGTTCTTAAATATGTCACTTTTCAGTTTATTTCAAATCATTGGGCATCTAAACATAATTTTTTTTATAATGTGATGATGTAGACTCAAGAACCTCTAACTCTTTGTTCTAAATATGATTGACTTTATATACAATTTCATAAGGATTTTAATTTTCATATATTGCAATATTTAATTAGTTCCTTTGCAATCTTGACGTACTTAAACAATTCCTTAATCATATTTTAAATTCAATTAATATATATGGGTGTGCAAAATTGTGAATCCAACATTTTCTAAATCTGCATTGATCTAGGTTGCTTGAATCCATTCAATCTTCATTAATTACATGTTCTATTATTTGGATATCATACCATCAATTGTAATAGTGTCATTTAAACTTGTATGATCCTATAAAACCTCATCTTCAATCATGTCATGAACTATAATTGAAACTCATACACTCTATTTCTCTTACTCATTCTATTTAACATTATTGGTTAGTTGGCAATATTTCCACATAGATATTTGATATATCTATTTGAATACATATAAAATAACTTTATGCTAGTAAAATGTTACATTTGTTTCATCTGCATCTGTCCTAAATCAAGGTAAATGGGCTAGATAATAAGTGGCATGACTTGTTTTATTTAACTATTCAACATGCCATGATATCCCTTCCATCTTATGTTTAACAAAAGTCTAATTGCATGAAGCAACTTCTAGTGTCCTCTTGTCTAGTTTTGGCACTAGGTTTCACCATGTACTGAAAAGAGGTGTATATAGATCTATCACATTTTCCTCTTTCAATTGTTTAAAAAAATAGTGAAAACATGATATAAAAAGGATTCACCTTTAAATCCTTATACTAGATAATTCTTGCTTCATAAAATTTTGGTTTCACATTTTGAGGTTCATACATTACAATATTTTATTAGTTACTTTACAAAGTATATACATTTACATAATCCATTGATCATTTTTTAATTACATAAATGCACCTCGTAATCAAACGGAAAAAAATCACTCTCAAATCCTTTTATGATGTTTGATGTATGATTTGCATTTTTTATTACATTATTTCTTTCTTTCTAATGCAGATAATTATTTCTACGCTTGTTACCTTCATGGTGACCTAAACACATTTTAGTATCATGTTAGTTTTAATATGGTGAGTCATAATGATATACATCTAGAAATAAGTATAATTTAAATAATAGTAACAAGAGAGAGTGTTTGTCAAAATCTCACTCCAATATTTTGGCCATGCATGTTTTGATACCAGTTGATGTTATGACAAACATGGACGCTTCTAATAAATCCAAACTAAAATCACAATAATTTATATATGTCTCGTTTGTGCCTAAATTATTATGTAAAGAATAACTTCCAACCACTGTGGTGATGGTCCATGCTTATATATTATAATAACTTATAACCTTTCACATCTTATTATTTTGCTAAATCTAGTAATGCCCCAATAATTTTTTATTTGGCACTCAATCTATTTTTACAACAAGGTATGATCATTTATAGATTGAGTTTCATTCTAAGAAAATGATTACTTGGACTATATACTCATTAAGGAAATACCCTAAGATATGAAGAAAATAACCTAACATAAACAATATTGTAGACACTACGACCCAAATGTTATTATCTAAATAATAATTTGATACAATTGAAATTTATTTGCTTAACATTTTGACACTGTAAAAACATCACTAAAATGTATTAAAACATTAACTAAACAAAAGGAATGTACTAAACTCAATACCCCTATTAGTGTAATACAATACGTATAAAATTATGATTAATATAATTTTAAACTTCAAATTAATATTATAAAATAGTTGATAAAAGATAATAAAAATTATTAAAATTGATCCCCCTTGGTTAAGATTTGGTCTTCCATAAGGAAACATGAAAGAGATAATGACCCAAGGCCTAGAGGGATCTGACATCTTATAGAACACCAACAGGTCATTCGAAGTGGATTAATTTTCCTTGAATAGCGAAAAATTGTTGTCCTTCATATTGACAATAGATTTTGTTAGTGTCATAAAACAATAATTACTACTATACAAATTTATATATTTATTGATTAATTTCTATTCTTATATTACTTTGGATTAGAATTGTGATATTATTAAATCATGTATATCTAAATATTATATTAATTACGAGTTTTAATATAATTATTATCTATATACTTATATATTTTTTAATTGCATATAACAATAATAATTTATATCGCATATATGAAAATAAACTTACATTCCTTCCCACTTTTCATAAATGTATATGTATAACAGTGATTTATGGGTCATTCCTAGAAACAACCATGCAATAATATACACATCATAAATAAATAAACAAATATTGTTATTAATGAAATAATCCAAAAAATAATAAATATAATTTAAATAAAAATATATATTATGAATTACGATTATATGTAATGATATAATTAATTTGAATTTTAAAACATATGAGAGATTTTCTGTGTGAAAAATATAAAACAATAGATGTTGTGAAAAATATAAAACAATAGATGTAGAGGGCCATTTCAATTTATGTGCGTTAAACTATCCTCGGAAAAAACAATAGGAATGATAGAGGGACTAGTTAAAACTAGACCAGACTTGATAGGGGGCGTTGAATCCCCAAAGAAGGGGAAGGTTGTAATGTAATTGATTCCGGGGGATTGAAGCTAAAGAGGGCTATAAAAAAGCTGAGCTGGATTGGATTTTATTGATGTAAGAGTTGAATAAACCAGTGATGATAAGAAAAAAAGAGTAACTCACAGAATAGAGCTATATGTATGTATTGTTAAGTTTAATAAATGTGTCAAAAGAAAGGAAGGGTAACCGCAAGATGATAGAAGCAGGAAGTTGGTTCCATTAATGAGTTTGAGTAGCCAATAAATTTATTAGTGGGTTTAATTGACATGTTAAAAACCATAGATTAAAGCGATGGACGCATAACACAATAGACAGAGACGTGTAGTTAACCTGAATCTGAATCCAGAGACATTAACCTGAATCTGAATCCAAAGACATGCTTACGTAGGTGGATAGAAATGATATGGTTAAAATTATGGAGGGGGAAACAGAGCATTAAATGAAAAATTCATTGGTATGGTGGGCACATCCATGGCTCGTAATGGAGGGAAAAAAGCATTAAATTCATAACGGGTGACATTATTAAAGAGGAAACAAAGCATTAAATGAAAAATTCATTCAATTTAATAGAAGTGGTATGGGGGATAGATCTGAGGAGGAAATAGAGGCTTAAATCCATGGCTCATAAAATTATTGAATAGGAAACAAAGCCTTAAATCCATGTCTAATACACTTGGCACAAGGGTATAATTATTGGCGAAATGGAGCCTTAAATCCATGCCTTGTGCACTTGGCACAAGGGTAAAATTATTGAGGAAAATAGAGCCTTAAATCCATGGATGATGCTTAAAACAATACACAACTAACCAGTTATACCAAAAGGGAAAAGGACAACAACCAAACCACAGGGTAAAGGAACAAAGAACACAAGACACAACCATGGGCTAAGCTAATAAAGAAGAAGAAGTGTTATATAGGAAAATTACAAACTAAGCAAATCCAAATAATACAGAGCGAGTGATGCTTGAATTCCTAGGGGAGAGGATAAATTGTTCAAGCTAGAGTGTGAGACATGCGTACAATGGTCGATTGAAGCAATGAAGAAAAAATAGGATTTATTGAGGAGGAAGCATATTTTTAAATTCAAAATAAAAATGGCTAAAGCACCCATTTTAAACTAATCAAAAGGAAATAGATACCGATACAAATATCAGGAATTGGGATTTGATTCAATTTCGTTTCTCTAGCTAGATACACTGGGCTTTGAACAACAACCACTTCTTTTCTTCTTTCATTCATTTCGTTGCAACGCCAGCCCTTCATTTTTACAATGCACCCAACAAAAACACAAGGTTAGGAAATGGAATTAGCTCTTGCACTAAAGCAAAGATGAACATAATAAACACTGAAATGAAATTAAATATAATTGAATTAAACTTAGAGCTGCATTCCGGACTACTGTCGGAAACAACTCGCATGTGTGTATCAATATCAAGTTATACACCCCCGCCATACTGAATATTTCGACGAATCCACTTGCTAACTGCACGCCAGTGAAGAATCCCACGTGCCTCGCAACCCAATTGGGCATGACTAGCGTTGGATCGGGATTCGAACCCTGAACATTGAGTACCGTCGATGTCAGGCTTCCCAATAGACAAGCCAGTCTGCTCAACAGCATGGTGGAGACGAGCATCACCCTTCTTCCGAATTTGTCGAGCATGGCCACCGTGAGGGCGTAGGCGCGTATTTCTTCGATTGCGTTGAGGAAAACTCTCACATATAAATTATTACTTAGATTTACCATGTTCAGGCTTAATCCATAGTACCCCACACCACAAACCAACCATATGAATGCTATTAAAACCATCCTAGTCTGCGTCACGGGCGACTTGAATACGTCCACCGGGCTTCCCAATGGTTCCTCGAGTTCTGCAGGATTGTGCTCCTACCCGTCCAATGCCAACGAAACTCCCACCAGCAGAGATTTATCGTTCTTGGCCATAGTCGATCTCATGACTTTCATGACATCTTCCAGCCTGCCCTTGACGAGATGCCATCGTGGGGACTTTGATACAAATGGCAGAACGAAAAGGAAATACAAGGCCGAAGGAATCGAAGCGACTATGTACAGATATCTCCAGCTGCCAAAAAAGTAGGAGAGAGCTGGAAGCAGAGCTATGCCGAGGGAAAAGAAGTACAAAATCGACATGCCAACTCGTCCTCTCTTTGACGGCCCAACGGGTTCAATTACAAAAATGAAGGATGATAGCCCAACGCCGCTAGTGCTAATTCCCCTCAGTAAATAGAGAATCAAATAAACCTAGAAATTGGGTGAGAAGGCCGTCAAGAAACCGAGGATGGCATCGCAAATATAGACCAACCTCAGCACTCCCTTCCATCCCAGCGAAGAATCATACAATTGTCCAAATATCCCTGCACCTGCATCAGTAAATAAACATCAAGATCCAATAACTGTAACCAAGCAAATTCTTAACAATTACTTGAAATTATTAATGATCTAGCAGTAGCAAAGTGCATATAAAGCTTCAGAGGTGAAATTATCAAAATTACCGATCAAACACCTGATGAAAAATGCAGACTGCAGAACGGCAACTTTATATTTCTGAAACTGTCGAAACTCCGCTCCCTCCATCCCAGCTCTATGATGCTTGATCCATGGAACACACAGATCCCATGGAACTGCAGGATTCGAACCCGCGCTTCATGGAAAGGAAATTGTCGAAGGGTTTCTCTATGTTGCAGTGCCAGTTGGGCTCATAGTCTGCAAAAATCATGACCATCGTATGAAAGGCCTCGAGAGTCCATGCGAGACTGGAGAGCACGAAATGCTTGAGCTGCCATCATCCGAATTCTCGTGTCCATTTCTGAATTGAGAGTCATTATTTTTTGGTTTTTTTAAATTTCAATTCTCGCTTTTCTCCTTTTTGGAAAAAGATGGGTTGATGCTTTTTCTTTTTTTAAATTTCTATTCTCGTGCTTTCTATTTTTGAAAAAAGATGTCACCTAAATGTTTTTGCTGCCAGGTTCATGGTTTTTCCGTCCATGTTAGGCCGCTTATTTTGTTGTGAGGTTCATTTTTTTTCCGTCACTGATGCTTTTGTTGCCATGAAATATTAAACGCACATCCTACCAATAGGACTTTCATTTATGTTTTGTTTTTATTTATTTATTTATTTCCAGTTTATAATTCAGTGTTAATTGATTTTTGTTTTTGGGATGTTTGTAGTAGGGTGTTGAAAGGCTTCATTTAAAATTGCAAAGCAATATGTGTTTAGAGTAAGTGCCTTGACAAATTTGCAAAACCGTTTTAAATAAGTTTTAAAAAGGGCAAGTGGAAAATTGTGTATGTGTGGATCTTTACAATGAACGGGGTTCTCCATGATATAGAAGAATATAGGAATTAGTGTAGCCATATAAATGAAATGGCTAGCAAACTCAAATGAACATCAAAACACTCACCTGATATATTTCACATAGCCAAGGCAAAAAAAAAAAATCATGAACATCTCAAAACTCATAATTAAATTTGTATTTAAAAATCATAATTAATTTGTGTCTTCCATAAAAATTTTCTATTTATTACTGGAGTATGATTCTTGTCCATTTTACTTTTTTAGGAAACAACCATGGAGAATTTAATACGAAACATCTCGTAAACATTGTAGAAAGAATGGGCACATTGAAGGCAGGAATGAATATTATCTAGTGGCCAGATATTATTTCTCAATCATTATATATATTTTCTTTATATTAAACACTTTTTAAAATTTTTTATTGTTGTAATATTTTTCTAGAAAGTAATTATTTCACATCATTGTTTGAAATTATTGTAAAGTCAAGATGAATGTCTAGGTACTATGATTTGAAAATTGTCGTGATAATTCAGATATCAATATATATATGATAATGTAACAAATAAAAATGTTTCCTCCCTCATTGGACATTCAATTTTCCCTTGAAATAACTAAAGTTTTTAAATTTGAACTTTGTTGGTTTTCCATGTTACTAGAGTCTAGGATAGAATCTTACAATCGTTGACGCTGCCAATCCAAGTATCATAAAAAACTACCATGCACGCTGAAATGATATACAACAATAAACCTATTAGTGCATAAAATATAGACAAATTTTTATAATTTTTACAACCCAACTTGGTTATATTATCAATTTATAACACGGGCCAGGGCTCTCTTACTAGGGATAATATCCATCATACATACACTAGTACATCAATACAAGGAAAAGATACATTGATAATCTAGATGATATGGAACTCAATCAAAACTACTTTTTCATGTCATGAATACAATATGGGTCCTTTGCTTCCATTCTAGGGTCGATCCTGTATAAATAAACCAACTCCTTTAGGCCATTGAACTCGTTTCTCCAATCTTCCATCTAGTGAATCGTAAGACCATATACAACCAACACATATGGACTTCATGCTCACTAGATGCTACGTAATCCTTCAAGAAAAAGGCATTTTTGAGTCTTCTTACCTGTTGTTGCTCCTCAGCTGCTTAGGAACTTCTTCCCTCTATTTTCCTCTTGCACTGCTCCAATGAAGACAAACATAGGGCAAGAGGCAATCTTCCTATCATGGTAACACGTCCTTCTCCCACAATGAACTTGGGTTGTAGAAATTCTCTTCCCAGTTGGTCGAACCTTAATCACCTTTAATATATGCCTCATTTAGAAGACACCATAGTCCTTCAATGGTGATACCTTTAGGGCCAACTTGGTCCAATCTCACGCTACCATCCAATAGTCCACATGTGTCCAATACCAAAATTTGCAACTTGGACATCTACATCAACTATGAAATCAACATCAATAAGAGGATACACATACTTTTCTTTCCAATACATTGTTGGTCCTCTTCTATTGAAGACCTATGTTTCTTGACATCTAGTTAGGGCACACCAAAGTAAATTTAAATCATCACATTTCAAAGAGTTTAGGTCCATTAACGGATTTCATTGGATGTGAAAGTCATCATTGTATTCTGTATTTCATAAATTTGTTAATTAGCCCAAATCGATGAAATGTATTGCATGGGTAAAGAGGAAAGTCCTAAGTGGTATTTAGTCTTCCCTGATCATTGACTTAGAGTCTAGGGTTCTTGATTCAACCCTAAGGGAGAATAACCAATCTTCTTGAGCATATCTGGGTAAGTATATAATTATTGGAGGTTTGTTATAGGAGATATTGTTGTTCCTACAAGAGATTTATTATAGGAGACTATAATTCACTCAATGACCAAGAAAATCAAATTAGAATTGTATGGGTATTTTTCTTTTATTTACTAGGATGTTTTAGATCCCAATTCCAAGTGGAATCCCTCAAATAGACGTCTCTTAAGCCATAGGAAAAAATAACAGAAAATTACTAGTCTAAAATTTAGAAATTCGAGAACTAATGAGCTAGTAAATATATCAAATGCCTAACCTAATCAAGTGAAAATGTAATGGGGTAATTTTTGTTATTAGCTAGAATATTTTTATGATCTTATGCAAGTTGAATCAAATTGATTGAGACTCATTAGCATGCTCTAAAAAATAGTAGAACTGTATTGTTATTTGGCACAAAGGATTTTCAGAAATTTAAATTTGGGAATAAGATAACTAATTCAAGCAATTCAATGATTACTATGACCTTACAAAGATGTTATGAGGATGAAATGATTCTTTTGATCCTGAAAAATAAATTACTTCAAAAATCTAACCCAATCCTACAACAAGAAATCATCAATACTAAATGAAAAAATAGAAAAAAAAAAAAAGAACAAAAGATACATGTGATTAATAAGTGAAAGGAAGAAAAGTAAATGATTAAAAAGGCTCTAAGGCTCCTAGGATGGCCAAGCCCAAGGAAACTTAGAGTCCCATGGAGGATAAGAAGACTCAAAAGCTAAACATGGTATCAATCTTCATTATTTAAATAAATACAATTACTTCCATGCAAGAAATAATAGTGGAGCTCCAAAAATATGAGTTCTCTCCACAAGAATGCTAATAAAAATCAACCCCTAGATTATTCCACAAAAATAAATAATATTAGGCACAAATATGAAATTATCCATAAACCTTCCTAATGAACATATTCAACTTAAAAGAAAGGTTTAATGTGTTGAAGGATGGTCATATGGGCCTTAATTTATGTCTAATTTAGAGGCCCATCACCTGACCTAAGGCATGCTTGAGATAAAAAAAATATTTGAAGCGCTAGAAAATTACATGAGAAAAACCATGAAATTTTTCAGAAGAAGGATGTTGGAGAGTAGAAAGATTTAGCAGAGAAAACAAGAAAAAAGGGATATTTAGATAGAATGATAGATCCAAGAAATAGAAAAACTTAACACCAGCAATCGAAGTAGAATTGATGATCCACTTATTGCAATCCAATAGTTCGTACAATAGTTGGTTGACCAGAGTGAGTAACTAACTACTCATGTCAACAAAGTTAAAGATAAAGTGATAGTTCAATGGAATAAAAATATATCCACCATAATTCGAAAGGCTCACCAGGAATTTTCCTGAGAAAAGGAAGAGTGAGAAAAACATTATATTACAGAGCCAAATATTTTTAATATTTTCCCAATATAACTTTCATCCACATGTAATCATATATAAACTCAATAATTTCTAATTTGAGAATTGTGCTCCCAACAGGTAACTTAACCTCAAGCAAAATCTACTGATGAGAATCTGCCAATGTTATTGATTATTTGCATGGAATTGTTAATAAAGTGCAACAATTGGAACACCAATTACTAGTTGATCAATAATTGTCAGTGCACATATCACCAGCCGATAAGCTGTAATATTTGAAATACTTAAAAACGTTTGATACCTATGAAAGTATAGTTGTACGAAAATGGTCTATATGATAATTATATTCAAGTACTTACACCAACTACCTATCAAACAACATTCCCTGTGACTTCAATGCCAATACATACAATAGTACAATCATCTTGGTCATCTATCTGACAACATAAATTCAATTTCTTTGAGCCAAGATTTTAGGATGTGGTCTCTCTTCAGAAAAACAATATGACACTCATGAAATGAAGTTGAATGTTCCAATTTGTTGCCGAGGGAAGGGAAAAGAAGATGAATTCACATTTTAAATCCTGTAGATGTAATTCAACAAGTTCTAGTTGACCACGAAACTAGATCTGCTAATTAGCCAACCACCCTTCTGGAATAACTTTCATTTCATTCTAAGCATTTACATTTTCTAATTTATGATGTATCAAATTTTGTAAATTTTTTGTAAGACTCCAAATCTTCCCTTCTTTGTCACAAATAAGGAATTAAGGGAAGGGGAGATGTTGGATGGGCTAGTCGACTTAGTTGACCATCCCAAACAACTGTAGAATTGATATCATAAAGTCCATCAACTCTCTAGTTGAGTTAACAGTCTAAGTTAGATAGGTTAAATTTCTTTTCACAATTAAATTGTTGTGACCATCTTGACATAGTATATATATGGTAATGTATGCATCATTGTATCTATTGTGATTGGCTTATGAAGAGAATATAATATAAAGTAACACTTTTTTGGTTCT